>CAUYQV010124906.1:0-18899 GCA_963574575.1 Galagoides demidoff
CCTGTGGTCCCAGCTACTTGGGAGGCGGAGGCAGGAGACTCGCTTGAGCCCAGGAGTTGGAGGTTGCTATGAGCTGTGATGCCATGGCACTCTACCCAGGGGGATAGCTTGAGGTTCCGTCTCAAAAAAAAAAAAAATTCAATAAACTGCTCAAGATGAAAGGGAACATAGTGGGCAGGACTGGGATCTAAACACGTGTCTATATATTTCAATAATTTATCTGCTCCTTTGATAGTTAATAACACCAAACTAAGTTTTGATCTGTTCCTTATTTTAATGATTGTTCTTGTATCAGTTACAGTTTAGTCTGTGAAGCAGAACTACTAAGCGTAATATAAAATAGAAGATTTGTTATAGGGATCCGATTTTTCAGAATAATGGGAACGGCTGTGAAAATAAGAGTCCTGAGGTAAAGAGTGGGAGATCAGATAAAAGGGCCCAAAGTCAGGAGCCGGAGGCGCTGAAGAAATCTGAGTGTGGCCACCTTTCTTCCAGGGGTGAGCCTGAAGTCTGCAGCGACTTCAGACGTCAGGAGGGTGGCAGATGAGGGGAACAATAAATATGAAATGAAGGTACGTAGAGATGAACAGGATCTAACAGGACAAATAGACCCCCGGGTATTCTAAACCCCACAAGGACCATCTGTAACCCAGGTCTGTCAGTGCATCAGATTCCAGCCATGTGAGTGGACTGAAGTCTGTGCTGCTCGGCGCCAAGCTGCACATTTCTCTTGTCACCGGGCCCCCTCTGGAAAAGAGAATTCTGAAAGACACATTTCTAGTTCATGTCAGATAACCCAGTAAAAGGCCAGCACTTTCCCCAAAGATTTGTGCATCTAAATTTTGAAAGTAGGCAATGAGGATAGAAAGACTATAGTATTTATGAAGTTTATATTAAAATGATTTCAGGTTGACATTACCATGGTATTCTTTAAGGTAACAAACACCAGTTTAAAAAATACCACAAGACTTACACTTAGCAGTAGGGAGGCTATGTACTTTAAGTGGACTTCCCACCAAAATATAACTGGATTCTGCCTACAGTACTTTTTAAAATACATTTCTGGGTTTACTGGGAAATAAATAAATCTCCAAGGACCTAAACAGAAGCAAACACTTTGAAACTGCAGCAGAGAGCTGTGAGTGGTTAGCCCATGAAAGGTGGTGGATTTCTCAGGAACTTATATAACCCGAATGCATGGCAAAGTCAGAAAGCTCAACCCGAAAACTCCACATTCTTCATTGCTTATAACAAGAGAAATTGATTTTAGGAGAACAGCAATGCAGGAAACAAGCAGAACCCACTACAATTCCTCTCTGGTAGGGAAAGTACCCTACATGATGAGTCTTGCTATATTACAGAATGATTTAACCAAAATATTAAGTCTATAATTAAAAAAAAAAAGAAAAAAGCTATTATGAAATAGGAATAAGAATGAAACCAACAAATGACGAGACCACAGATAATAAAATTATTAATTATAAAATATAACTTTTGGAACATCTTATAAATTAATAAACTCTCCTTATAAATGAATTTCTGAAGGCAACTGAGTGTGGTGATTTGACACGTTGGTTCTCAAATTTGGAATCCTTTGAAGGGGAAAGTCCCCCAAATAGGCCAGATATCATGAAGAATCATAAGCTAGAAGGCCTTGCTGTAAAAGATGAAATATTACCAAGAATCCTCCATTAACCATACCTATTTCTCCCCTGCCAGGTTATATCCCATCCATGCAACCACGATTCTGGGTTTTCATTGTTAGAATTATTTTACAGAGTAAGCTTTATCACATTTATTTAGGTACACACGACATTTCGTCTGGTTTTACTTGATTTTGAGCTTTATTTAGAGTCTTATTTTCTTTATCATTCAACAATTTCTTTGTGAACCATGTTTTTGCCTATAGCTGTATTTCATTTATTCTCACGGTTTATAATGTTTCTCATTAATAATATACCACAATAGATACATTCTTTGTCCTCTTTATGAAAATTAAGGATTTTAATCTTATTTTGCTATTGTGAACAATGCCGTAAGGACTCTTTGGAGCTGTCTCCTGATTTCTGTGACTGAGAGTTTTTCTAACATAGATATCTACAATGGCATTGCTGGGTCTTAGGATCAAAGCTCCTCCACATGGATTATGTATTAAATCATTTTCTGAAGTTCTGCCTGCAACATTTCACAGACATCAAACTCACCAATTCAAGTCAGTAAGTCTGTAGTATATGCCACAGATATGTCATTAACTATAGTTAAGAGACAATTTTTTTAGTTACATAGAAAGGATGATATTTGATAGCAGAACAAAGTGGCTATAATCAACAATAATTTAGGGTATACTTAAAACTAACTAAAAGCCTGGAATTGGAATATTCCTAACACAAACAAATGATAAATGGCAGAACTGATGCATAACTCAATTATCCTGATTTGATTAATTTACACTGTTTGCCTAAATTAAAACATAACATGTACCCCATAAAAATTTACAACTATTATATATCCATAATAATTAAAAACAATTTTTTTTTTTGAGACAGAGTCTCACCTGGTCACCCTAGAGTGCTGTGGTGTCTTAGCTCACAGCAACCTCGAACTCTTGGGCTTAAATGATCCTCTTGCCTCAGCCTCCCAAGTACCTGGGACTATGGGCACCACAACTCTGGCTATTTTTTAGAGATGGGGTCTCACTCTTGCTCAGGCTGGTATCACACCTGTGAGCTCAAGCAATCTACCTGCCTTGGCCTCCCCCAAAAATTGTTTTTAAGCCACAAATTTTCAAAGTGTTAACTTTGCTTTTTACATAGCTGGTTTTGACCTTGTAGACTTACATATTTTGATAACTTATAATTATTATATAAAATCTTGAAACTGAAAAAGTGTGAAAGTGGCACTCCTAACAGTGTTAATTTGGCAGTTTTGTTTCAAGAAATGGCTTGTAATTGTGGAGTATTGGTAAAAAATGAAGCAGGGTATGGTATGTATAGATTAAATTCCTACCAAGTAGATAGACGATTATAAGCAGACATTGTTTATGGGTAATTTGGGAGATAACTAGATAGATAGCTGATAGATAGATATAGTTAGATAGATACAATTTGACTAGAGCCCCAAGAGCATTTGTTTGAGTGATAGGAATTTAAAGTTTTCCCTGATTTAGATGAGAGAGGTAAAGGGGCCACAGTTAAAAGTGTTTCTAAGAAGCATTTTAAAAATTTCTTTGTGTTGAATGAGGTTTTACTGGAGTAGGTGAAATTTCAGTAAGTCTAAGTTTTAGTAATTTGGACATTTGCTACATAATTTGTAGAAGTTTTTTTTTAATATCAAAATGGTTATGTAACTGTTTGACAAGGGAAATATTGAAGTGAATGTGGAATTGTATTTTTCAGGACCTACCGACTGGAAAGTTGAAGTTCTATTGCTTTTTCAGTAGCACACTTCCTCTATGGTATCTAAGCCTCATCTCACACCTTTTTAATCACTGTCAGTTATGAAAATTTTTATCTGTCCTACTTACATCTCTGATTATGCAGCCCAGGCTAGGACTTTCAGATCCTGAGAGCAAAGGGGACATTATTGCTGTCTTATTCCTCTGACTCTTTCCTTTCTTATTCCTTGATTTAGATTATTGACAACAGGCTGTAACTGTGGACAGTGTTCTCTTTGTTTAATGACTTTAAGTCACAGGAGACAGGTTTCCTTTCAGTTGCTGTTGGGTCTCTCTGTCTCTCTCTCTTTTTCTTTTTTTGGAGACAGAGTCTCAGTCTGTCTCCTTGGGTAGAATACCTGCATCAGAGTTCATAGCAATCTCGAGCTTCTGGGCTTGAGCAATCCTCCTCCTTTCTTAGCCTCCAGAGTAGCTGGGGCTATAGCCACCCCCCACAACATCCAACTATTTTTAGAAACAGGGTCTTGCTCTTGCTCAGACTGGTCTTGAACCCCTGAGCTCAAGCAATCCACCTGCCTCGGCCTTCCAGAGTGCTGGGATTACAGGCGTGAGTCACTGTTCCCGGCCTCTATTGGTTCTCTGTATATACTGACTGTCTCCTGGTGTTCTCTGTGTATACTGACTGTCTCCTGGCTCTCTGTGTATACTGACTGTCTCCTGGCTCTCTGTGTATACTGACTGTCTCCTGGCTCTCTGTGTATACTGACTGTCTCCTGGTTCTCTGTGTATCTGGTGGCCAAATGCTGACTCCTTGAATTGGTCTATCAGAGAGTTCTTTAGAAGGATATTGCAGTTGCAGTTCCCTCAAGGGAGATCTGACTAAGGCACAGTGGCTCTTTTTTTCTCTGCCTTGGCCATCACCATGGAAGAAATCCTCAACACTGTCCCTTGCTATTATGGTTTTGCCTCCCAATAAGCAATGCTCTTGAATAATAGGGCATAGAACCAATAATCTTGTTTAAATTCAAAGTACTGTGATAGCCCACACTCAGGTGAAATCAGATCTTATCCTTACGATGGCAGAGATGGGGTGAGGGCTGTCCCCTGATATTCTTTCAGTTCTGCCATCTCGTCTGTCCCTGTCACTAGCATCAAGTATTTTTTGTTTTTTTGTTGTTGTTCAGTGACTCATAATACTCAAAATAACTACTTCCTGACACCAAATGAGGCCATACTTTCCCCAAACCCCTTATATTTCTAAGTGCCCAATCAGCTTAAGACAATAGGGAATTTTATGAATATAGTCTATAAATACAACATTTTCTACTATAAATAAAGTCCTATTCTTCAAGTATTTGATCATAAAAATATACAATTAGTAACTCTTATCTATGTAATTTTTATTTAAATATGCACAGTTGATTAGCTAATTATAGTACGAGATGTAAAGATTCTGTGTGGATACCAACACAAAATTTATCTCTTTAGAAATTATGTTAAAAATTTCCCATCTTGATAGTCAAAATATCTTACTTTAATTATTTCAGATCTACGCCATTAAAAAAATAACTGGAAGTTTACACGAGGAAGTATAATATTTTTACCTGTTTTGTTTGAAATGTTAGTATCTCCAGACATAGATAATTTTTTTGTGTGACATTAAAAAGACTTCTGGGTAAATAAGCTGAAGTAAAACATGGCCCAGGAATCTCTCTTCCCAATATCTAATAAAATGAATAAAATATAGTAAGAAAAATACAGCCAAAAGCAGCCATGGGAAAGGGTCTGACAAAATCATGTCATAAAAGACTACACAAAAAGGAAGGCGGTGTTCTCAGATGCTCTATCAGAGCTGGATGTTTTTACTAACAGATTTATGGCATAATAACTTGAGTATAATTCCATGTCTTAAAGGGGTGGAAGGAAATGATGGATTATATAATGATCATTTAATGACTGTGCCTTTTCAAATTTCCCCAACCTCTTAGAAACATTTGTGAAAAAAAAGTATAAAAAGTGCCTCCTTAATGCCTTAATATGAGAGGAATATCCTTAACATATATTTACATAAAGGAAAATTGGGGGGAAATCCATTGAAATGTGGAGTCCCAACCAACACCAAAACAACTGGACTTAACATTTTCCAGGGTTCTGCAGTAAACAGTAGCTGGGCAAGAATAAACATGCCACAGCTGGTACTGTGGACTCCATACCTCACTGAGTGGAGTTGGCTATGGCATAAGATCCTTACTGTCATCTCAGAAGAGAAATCAGAATCTAGCATACACTAAAAGCTATATACTTAACCCTTCGAGTTCTCTCTTTTTCCTATCCTCTCATCCCAAGGCTTTGGAAAAGTAAATAAATAGCAATACCTATAACATCCAAAGAGAGCTAACTGAAGAAAATGACTTAAATGGGCGATGAGAGAAATTCACCCACACTTCAGATTAAAAGAAGTTTGAGCTGGCTGGGCAAAGTGACTCACGCTTGTAATCCCAGCACTGGGGAGGCTGAGGTGGTTGGATTACCTGAGATCAAACTCACAGGTCTAGCCAGAGCTAGACCTTGTCTCTAAAAATAGCCAGGTATTGTGGTGGGCACCTGTAGTGCCAGCTACTAGGGAGGCCGAGGCAGGAGAATCACTTGAGCCCAAGAGTTTGAGGTTGTGAGATAAGACACCACGGCACTCTACTGAGGGTGACAAAGTGAGATTCTGTCTCAAAAAACAAAAAAACAAACAAAAAAACCCAGTTTGGAGGAAAGAGGAAATTAAGCAAATCACTCTAAGTGAGTCATTTGTGGAGAATATTCAGTAAAGCATAATTAATGTTTTCTTCAAAAGGCGCTCCAAAAAGACGTGACAAAATACAATGACATGAAAGTGGAAATTATATAACTAAAAAGCAACACAAATTCAAAAGAGAATATTGAATTCAATTCAATCTAGAACTCCAAGTATAAAATTGGAGGGAATTACGATTGCAATAAAGAATATTAATATCATAAATCATGAAAAAACAGTAGTACTGGCACCCAAAATTAGGAGTTAAGAAGCAATGCAGCAGAAGCAAACGTAGTTAACATCAATATTACCTGTTACAAAATTAACTTTAATTTTGTACACTTAATATGTTCAAAGCACAATACTATTCACTTTCTCAATTATTATTTCATTGAATCCTACTTAAAGTGTCTTAACCTCATTGTATAAATAAGAAAATGAAAGATGGTACTGTACTATATAATTTACCTTAAAAAAGTGAAAAGGCTGAGATTCAAATGCAGTCATTCTGACAGCACAGCTTTTCTTCCTTCTTTTTCTGTTCTTTTTTTTCTTTTTTTTCAGACTGGTGTCACAACTCACAGTAACCTCCAACTCTTGGGCTGAAGTGATTCTCTTGCCTCAGCCTCCTAAGTAGTTGGGACTACAGGCGCCTGCCACAACTGCCACAACACCTGGCTATTGTTGTTGTTATTATTGTTGTTGTCATTGTTAGTTAGCACACCAGGCTCGAACCCACCAGCCTCGGTGTATGTGGCTGGCACCCTACTCACTGAGCTATGGGCACTGAGCCAACCAACAGCTTTCTTCTTATCCATCATTAAGTATGAAAATTACCTCATTTTTAATGATTATTGAATGTTACAATCCATTTTGATTTTACTCATTTTCTACCTGGTTTTTTTTTCCACTGTTTTTGTTTTGTTTTGTTTTTAAAGAGACAAGGTCTTGATATGTTGCCTAGGCTAGAGTGCAGTAGTACAATCACAGCTCACTGCAGGCTCCAACTCCTAGACTCAGGTAATCTTCCGACCTCAGCCTCCCAAGTAGCTGAGACTACAATACAAACTCATGTCACCACTATGCCCAGATAATCTATTTTTTGTAGTCATAGGGTCTCCCTATGTTGCCTAGACCAGTCTCAAACTCCTGGACTCAAACTATTAGCCTCCCTAATTGCTGGGATTACAGGTGTGAGCACTGCACCCAGCCTTACTTGCTTTAGAAAAAGAATTCATAGGTATTTCCATGAAAATGAAATCATTAGGCTAAAATACCAACAAATAAAACCAAAACTTATGTCATGAATGAAAATCCAGATAAGGATTGGAACAAAATGGTATCCTAGCTCAATCCTTAGGTCAATAGTGACATTTTAAGAACCAGAAAGCCCTACTTGAATTGTCAGGGTAGGCAGCACGAGACTGAGAAAGCAGAAATAAATGCCTGCTAATGTTAGTAACAGCCAATTCACACCAGAGCTGGTGTCTATTTTTATAAAATTAAAAGATTTCAAGCTAAATAGCTTAATATAATTCCATATTTTCATGGAGTAGAAATTGTGGATTATATAATGATCATTTATGGAATGTGCTTTAAAAAACTAAATTGATTACATTGCTTATTCTTATTGAAGCTTTCTTTCTTAGTCAGTATTTTCCATAAAACTTGTAGACTCTATCAAATAGTCTTATTGGGCAATATTGCTTGAATGTAGTTAGCTATACTTACAAATCAGAAAATAACTGTTTCATTGTAGTAGCACATGATTACAACTATATGAATACATGTTTCCCAATTACTCTGTTTTGAATAAAGTTTAAATTAATGAAGAGCTCTGCAAAAATATAATTATCCTTCTGCCCAATTGTCCTATCAATTTTTTTAATAACTGGAATGATCTCTAAATAAAGTAAAATGCTGAAGAAACAAAACTGTGGCTTAAAACACAAATTAATATGAATGATTCAAGAAAAATAAGCAAGTGTTCATATATCAACACTGATGAAAACAGAATTTATATCTAATTGTTTACAATATAGAACTGTAGGAAGAAGTAAAAAAAAAAAAAAAGAAGAAAAGAAAAACTTACATTGGTGTCCATGGTTCAGTGGGTAGGGTGCCAGCCACATACACCAAGGCTGGTGGGTTCAAACCTGGCCCAGGTCAGCTAAAGCAACAATGACAATTGCAACAACAACAAAAAATAGCTGGGTGTTGTGGCGGGCACCTGTAGTCCCAGCTACCTGGGAGGCTGAGGCAAGAGAATCACTTAAGCCCAGAAGTTTGAGGTTGCTGTGAGCTGTGATGCCACAGAACTCTACCTAGGGTGACATCTTGAGACTCTGTCTCAAAAAACAAAACAACAGCAAAAATCTTACTACTGGTTTTCAATGTATAATTGTTGTTTTTGCGGTTTTGGGCCAGGGCTGGGTTTGAACCCGCCACCTCCGGCTTATGGGTTGGCACCCTACTCCTTTGAACCAGTGGTGCCACCCAACGTATAATTTTTAGTCTCTCATTTCCTTCACATATCTGGATGCATAAACAATCATAGTTACCCATCTTGTAGGACAAGGACATTTCTGGGCTTATCCTTAGCTGTCTCTCTGTTTATCGAGTGCAGAGTTCCAAATTACAGCTAAGGAACTGCTTGTTTCATTGTTTTGTGTTGCATTTTTTTTTCTTGAGGTTGAATTTGTTTTTGTTTTCGAAAGACAGTGTGGTAAAACATAAACAGGTATAGATAAGGGTCAATAGTCTGGCTCAAGGCATCTTCATTTACTAACTGCATAGGACTTAATTCCCTAGAAAATGTCAGGACTTTTCAAAGTATCAAGTAAAATGCAAGAATTCACTTCTTTGGCTGAAAAGCCCTTTCTCTACATTCATGATATTTAGTATTTGAGAGCTGTCTTTCTCAAATTCATTTATAACATGAAAAACATTATAGCTTAAAACAGCAACCTAGATTAAAAATATACTTACAAATAGGAAATAACTCACAGCAAGGGTCTAAAAGCAATATCAAGTCATAGATGTTAGGATTGACAGTAATTTCTTTAAGTAAATGAAAGCTAAACAGCAGTATCTATTTATGCACTGTTTGGTACTCATTTTGTTGCTTTCATTAAATATGTCAACACTGAACACAAGTAGGTAGAATAAGAAAACTGCTGGTATTGTTTGCAGGATTGAGGTTTAAAAGATGAAATCAACTTAAAGAATAGGAAAAACCTGTTGTACATACCCAGAAATTTTAGCTTATGTAGTTTCTAAAATAAAAAAAAAAAAAAAAAACAGCTCTGCCAGCAACGTTACTGTAATGTGGATTAAACACCTACAGATTGCAGACTCTCTCTGGGGTTCTTTTAGAGCACAGATAGCTTATTCAGCGTCTTTTCTCTATTCTGTTTATTCTATCAGGACCCAGATACAAGCAATGTGAACTCTGTTATCACCTATGACCTTTCTGTGAAGAAAACATTGGACTATTGTCTCCTTATTGTACAGACAGGGTAAGGCTTGTCTGGAAAAACCTTTTTCAGTGATATTCTATTGTCCAAAGGCTGATAAGCAGAGGTGAAAAATAATTCTAAAAATAATGTGTGGAAATATGCAGGGAAACATAGGCAACCGAGTTTAGAAACAGACTATTTAGCTTCAAATAGGTTGTAGTTGAAATATCACACTAATGCCTATAATTATTTTTATCTTTACTGCATATATTCTATAAGCAATAAAGATTTTTTTTCACACAAATATCGTATTTTCTTTAGCTATTTTTTATTCAAGGTAACGGTAGCTGCATAATTTACCACTTTACTACAAACAAAACTACCTATTTCCCTATACCCTCCTAAGTGTAAAGTAGCTGGGTTAAAACAGCAGCTTTCTCTATAAATTCATACAAATTGTTTATTAAGCAAAGAAAATAACATGCCATTAAAACACTTTCTATATTAATATAAAAATTATATTAGTAGTCTATAATTTTAAAAATTAGATAAATTATAAAATTAACAAATATTTATTTTTGCCAGTAAATACAATTTCTTGGTAAGCATAAGTCAGACTGGCGTGGTCCAAGGAGGCAGTACTGCCAAAGCCCTCATGAATGCAGAGCTCGCCACTTGTCCAAGGGGCCACGATTGGGGATGTATCTGACTCCACAACCATCAGGGATGAGGCACTTTGCAGCCACTTTGTCTTCAAATTCATCAGCATTAAACTTGGTAAAGCCCCACTTCTTGGAGATATGGATCTTCTGGCGTCCAGGGAACTTGAACTTGGCCCTGCGTAAGGCTTCGATCACATGCTCCTTGTTCTGAAGCTTGGTGCGGATGGACATGATGACCTGGCCAATGTGGACCCTGGCCACAGTACCCTGGGGCTTTCCGAAGGCACCTCGCATACCTGTCTGGAGCCTGTCAGCCCCAGCGCAGGACAACATCTTGTTGATGCGGATGACGTGGAACGGATGGAGCCGCACTCGGATGTGAAAGCCGTCTTTGCCGCAGCTTTTCACCATGTACTTGTTTGCACAAATACGGGCGGCCTCCAGGGCTTCGGAGGAAAGCTGCTCGTATTCATCAGACACCATGTGGCCACACAGCGGGAACTCGTCCACCTTTGCCTTCTTCCTACCCAGGTCGAAGATGCGGATCTTGGCATCGGGAACACCTCTGCAAAAACGAGATTTGGGGTACGGCTTGTTCTTACAGTACCGGTAACAGCGAGCAGGCCGGCGACCCATGGCGACGCCAGGAACCCGGGTGGGTGGTGCGTCGAAGGACGAGCGTTCCCACACCTGCGCCTGCGCGGAGCTTACTAGTACAGTAGTACGTTTCCCGTGGTCCCCTGCGAGAGCCGTGAAGTCCGTAGGTCGACCTGAAGACGCTCTTGCACGGCGCCGCCACCATAGGCTCCGCTACGCTCTAGGCATCAGCGCCCTCCTACCGCACAGTTCCTAAACTGAGGCGGGGCGGGTGGCTGAGGATGGGGGCTGCTTCGAGGTCACCCCGGAGGTCCAGGTGAGGAGTCGGGTCTTGCCACACTGACTCCGGCTGCTTTCTCCCCATGGCCGTCTTAGGCTTGAATCCTAGGCCTTCTATAAAGTATAGAAGACATTTTGCTAAAGTTTTTAGAGAAAGAGTCCCTCCACTTAGTCTATCTGTTTGCACTTTAGCTAAATAATGTATTTCCTTTCCCACAGCTTGTATCTCCCTGTCAGCATTTGCACCTCAGGCTGTTTCTTGAAGAGTATTGCAGTCACCTTCCCGAGGTAAAGTGATTTCTTAACCTTTCTCATAAGGCACAGGAAGAGATGAAAGTAAAGAGAGGCATCAAGAAAAGATCTTTGTTGTATATATTGCTTGATAATTGTCTTATAAACTTTCTTTGTTCTTCTCTACTTGGCCTAATGGGATGATTTTACTATCAATGTGGGGTATAGAGATTAAAATGTAGACTGAAATTAAGTTTAAGATGCCTTGCGTTTTTAAGCATTAAAGCTGCTGAAGCTGTATTAAAGAGTAACTATGCTGTAGTCATCTTTTACACCTTTACAATAAGTTTCATCTTTTTTTTTCCTGCTGTTACATTTTGTAAAAATGTTATGACGAGGATCAGAGTGTAGGAAGGAAGTATGGACAGAGAAATTATGGATAGTCTATAAAACCTACCTGCATTTTTTCCCCTCCCTTTTTTGGACATTTTTTTGATGTTATTTCATAGATCCATGACATCATGGAACAAAATTCCTCCAATATGAATATATTTTGCTAATGATTTCTCTTTAACAGAGAAGTCAGCTGTTACAAAACTCCTGCCCTCATTGAGCTTATGTCTAGGAGAGGTTAAATATTACTCAAATAACATATCATAAAGTATAAAGTGTATCAAAAAAAAAAAAAGACAAAGTAAGTCCCAGACCCTGATCTAGACTGAGGAACGACCAGGAAGGACTTTTGTCAGGGAAGAGTTTTCATGTGGTGACCGTGGCACATGGGCCTGGCAGGTGCCAAGGCCCTGGAGCAAGCAGGAACATGGAATGTTTTAAGAAACTAAAGTAATGCCAGTGTGACTGTGGGTGAGAGGGTGAGTGGATTAAAGTAAACCCAGAGTGTGTACGTATGTGAGAGGGGCCTTCCATATCACATGGGATTCTGGTCTTTAATGCGAAGTCATTGAAGAGCTTCATACAAGTTTTACACTCTGGTTATAGTATGGTGAATAGACTAGAATGGGCAAAAAAAAAATATAGAAAGATCGAAAAGGAAAGCTTTGCATTGCTACAGGAAAGATATGATGACATGAACATAATATATTTTACTCTGTAAAAATACTTGTATCATTTTTATTATGATTGTATGCCAAGAATCCATGATAGTGTCTAGGAGAGAGGAGTCTGTGAGGTGAAAAGAAGATGTCTGATTGGAGTTTATGTGCTATCACATGCTCACTTCCACTTGTCTGGACTCTCATTTGTTTAGGGTTGTCAGAACCCTGCAATTCTCTGACCATGAGAAGCTTATGTCAGTATCAGGGCTGGCCTGCATAGGCTTCTTTCATTAATCCAAGGCTGAGTAATCCTGGTTTGCCTGGAACTGCACCAGTCCTGCAAAACCTGTCCAACTCTCTGCAAAATTGTGAGCGTTGGACACCCTACCATGCTCTTGCATGAGGCCCCTGCCAGTTGCAGGTTGAAGTAGGAAGGTGTGAAGAGAAGAGGGGGGACCAGAGCGTGATCCTCCATACTTTTTTCTTATCCCTGCAAATACTAGAGGAGAGCCCGTGGGAAATGCATGAACCACATCATTAGATTTACATGTGGACAGCGTTCTTCTCCATTTCAAAATTTTGATTGTTTCCTTATCTCCCTACCTTTGCCATCCACAGTGTACATCAACTTAAGCAAACCTTGCACAAAAAAGTGTAAAACTTGCCTGCTTTGAAATTTAAAGCAGGGAGACACTACTATCATGTACAATAGAGATGGTTTAAAGCAGGGGTCCTCAAACTTTTTAAACAGGGGGCCAGTTCACTGTCCCTCAGACCATTGGAGGGCCAGACTGGGGGCCCCAGGACCAAGCAGGATAGGCAGCAGCGGCAAAAACACCCGGCGGGCCGGATAAATGTCCTAGGCAGGCCAATGTGGCCCATGGCCGTAGTTTGAGGACGCCTGGTTTAAAGAATGGGTACATGTGTAAGTGGAGGTAAGGAACAAGGTATAAATGAGACAGGGCAATTACATAAGACCAATAAGATCTCAAGGTCAGGACTATGTCTGCTTGGTTCCCTGTTGCTTTCCTTGTTTTGGTAGATCATGTGACCCATAGCACAGAGAGTACACATAATACTGAGATGCAGTGGTGTGTTGATAAATATTTAACAACCTGTTGACTGAGAAGGGAGAAGACAGACCTGATTTGTAGTGTTTACTGACTTAGTTGGTAGAAATACTCCCTCCATCATTTTCAACTGCTGTGATGTTACTGAACACAAAGATGAGGAGGGATGTACGCAATCAACTGTGAGCCAGTGTTTACCAGCTCCAGCATGCTGCCATTTGACTGTGTACAGAAGAAAAATAGAAAAGACAAACTTGGCTAACTCTAATGATGCATGCCCTGTAATAATAAATGTTGGCATGTTCGGGGAGAGATTATTTTCTAGGACCCAGTAGAAAGCAGCCATGCATACATATTTAGACTCGATTCAGCTTTGACTATGAAACAGTCTTTCCTCCGTGGTTTCTCTTTGCTTTTCCATAATTCTTAGATAAGAGGCCTGCACTGTTCTGTACTTATTGATTAGCTATGCAGCAAGCAAACTTTAAGTGTTTGGAATTAACACTAAACCATGTTAGAAGTACAAACAAATTCCCAGTATCCTTTGCTTTCATGCAAAGACTGGAAAAAAACAGATGTTTGTATTAGTTTAAGGCAGAATCTTCTTTTCTTTTTTGCTATCACATTTCAACTGTTTCACAAAGAGCTAAACTTGACTTTGTTCACAGGAAGAATGCATTTTGGAGTCTAGTATGTTGAGTGACGCACATCATGAAAGCCCTCTCCTGCTGTAGGAAGTGTCTGCATTGTTGATCCTTCAGTCTCATGTGTCCTGCCATCACTTGGTGTTTGACAGTATATTCCGATTCAGAGTTGTGTTCCCACTTGGGCCCTCCGTGAAGTGTGAAGGTTCCTCTTATGACTAGTAACTTCACACTGGGGGCTGTAATCTCACTTCTTTTGAGAGCTTAGGTGAGCAATTTGAGTATCTATGCACAGTATCCTAGGGTTGAGTAGTAAGTATATAAAAGCTGTGGTTGTGGCTGGCCTTTTCTGTAAAGCCAGCAGTCATACCTATTGTCAAGGCTAACAGGTGGTCAGTGCTGCCTGTCTCTGGTGAACCAGACTCACAATGGTTCCTTATCTGTGTGACAAGAAAATATACAGAGATGCATATTTTTGAAGCAGAAATATTGTTAGAAATTTTTAACTGTTTAGTCCCAGGGGCTTAAAGCATTCTCATTTTGACTGGTATTTTATGCATAAATATTCTTCCTTTGGTTATCTTTAATTTTGAAAATAAGAACTGAGATTGTTTGCTTACTTTCATGTTTTGGTAGCACAGAATGAGTTCCCCCCAAATGAGTGACTTTTTTATAACGTTATAGGAAAATAGGTAAGGATTGAATCAAGGAGAGGTAACATAGCACTCAAATAGGCTCATTACAATTTGTCTTCCCTTGCAGATTTTTAATTTATTTGTTTTGTGTTTATACTTGTACAATACCTAGAAGCCATTATTTAGTCTTATGTGGTGAGTAATTGATAGGTAGTGTTATGATTATAAATCTCTTCATGGAAGCGGTTTTGGTCATAAATCCAAACATTGTCCTCCTTTACTTCTTAGATACTGCTGATAAGCTACAGAAAACTTGTTCTTAATCTTATTTTCACAAGGTCTCCCTTCCTCCTTTTTTGTCCTGTCCCAATACCTTACATTAGGGGTGCTTAGACAGAGAAATCTTGATAGCCATCACTGGCGAGGCACGGAAACTGAATTCTCATCGTGTTTAATAATGGATGACCGTTCAGGCACACACATACGCTCACGCTCAGCCACATCGTGTCTGTACCTCAGGTTGAAGATGTTAACAAGACCTAGCAGCTTTGAGAGGAATAAAAGTGAAAGTCAGCTTTTCTTGTAGTTGATGTGCTCCCAGAGAGCAAATATATGTCTTTTGTGAGACTTTTCTGTAGGTTTTGAAACTTCTGTAGCTGCATAAATATTACTTTCTTTGTTTGATGGTCTTGAAGTCGGCAACCCATGTCAATATGATTCTACTTCAGCACATTGCCTCTTTTGTTTATACATAATAGCTGTACGTATTTGGGAGGTATCTGTGCTTTTTGTATACAATGTGTTACCAAGTCAGGGTAATATGGATATCCCTCACTTCAAACATTTATTTAGTGTTAGGAACGTTCTAATATTTCTCTTTTAGCTGTTTTGAAATATATAAAAAATTATTGTTAATTGTAGTCCCCCCATTATAATGTCAGAAATCAGAACTTACTACTTCTATCTACCTGTATTTTTGTACCCATTAAGCAACATCTCCTTGTCCTCTGCCCTCTTCCATGCCTCTGGCAGCCACCAACCTCTACATCCATGATGCCAACTTTTTAGCTCCCACATATGAGCTAAAAAAAAAAGATGCAATATTTGTCTTTCTATGTTTGTCTTATTCTACTTAGTGATCACTAATTCCGTCTCTTTTGCTGCCAATTACAGGGTTTCGTTTTTTCTGGCTATTGAATAATATTCCATTGAGATTCCATTGTGTATCTGTACTACATTTTATTTTTTCATTCACTGGTGCAGCCTTAAGTTGATTCCATATCCTGGCAATCTTGAGTAATCTATGTATCACCTCTTTAAGGAGAATTATAAACTATTTCTCTTTGTTTCGCTTGGCTCTGTCTGGCATTCCATATGTTTTCAAGAGTTTTGGCATTGTACTCAAGTCTTTCGAGCAGGAATAGATTGGATAAATAATCACACTAGATTATTATCTGACCATAAATTCAGCATACATGTTGTTTCTCACACTTACAGATTATCTTTCTTTGGGGGGCTGGGGATGGGTTTGAAGCTGCCACCTCCGGCATATGGAGCCGGACAAATTATCTTATTTTTGTCTTCTAATTTTATTCCTTAGCAAACTAGTAATAAAAATTGAATCTATTATCACAACAGCGAGACCTTTCTTTTCCCTGGCACAACACGTATGTATCATTTTGTTATATCAGTGTATTAGGAACAACTCGTGGTGATCTTAATTATTATTAATAACTACTACATTATCCTATATGTACTAGTCAAGTGTAGAAGGAGTGATTCATGTTTAAGTTGATATTAACAAAGCTCTACATATGTTTAAGTCTGTGTCACTCAGTTTAGGTGAAAGGGGTCAGGAAATAATGTTGCTTCAACATAGTGCTGAGAACATCAGAACCGTGTCAGTGGATTTAAAATTAAATCAGGATAAATGTCAGCTTTAACGTTAGTGGGATAAGTTTTACTGATTGTGGAGATTGAGCTGGGCATGTAGGAAGCAGAGGAGCACAAGGCTTCACCAGGCAAGTTAAAAAGGAAAGACACAAAGGAGACTTAAGATGCTCAGTCATCAGCAGGCAGGTTCTAAGGTAGATAATAAGAACGTACAAGACACCTGAATCCAGATAGAGGCCTATGATATGGTTTGAGGAACTTAATACAGAACTGTGACATTGGCAGGTTCAGAATGTGAGATTTGATCTTTAATACTACTCTAAAAATTGTTCTTAATAACTTAGCATATTTTCCATTTAAATTAAGTACAAAAGAGGCAACCTAATCTATTGTTTAGAAGTCAAGATAGTGGCTCTCCTGTGAAGGGCAGTCAGTGACGGGGAAGAGACATGGGGTACATTTGGTGGCCAGTCACGTTCTGTGTTTTGATTTGGGGGTGCTTACAGGGGTATGTTCAGTTAGTGAACATTTACTAGGTGTGTGCTTTGTGTGTGACTACTATACTTCCGTTTTATAGTATAGACATATTTACATTATTACAAACAAAAGTTTTTGAAAGTAAGAACTAAGTAGATTTAAAAGGAAAATCACCTCTGCAGTGCATCTGCCTTCAATGGATCGTTTCCTAGGTCCTGCACAAGCCCAGAGTGGTTTCTACACTAGCTGACGAGGCCACAGACAGCTCCTCTCAGTTCTCCCCGGTGCCCCTCTGTGCTACATCTCACGTTAGTATTCTTAGTACCTCCTTAAACACTATTATAATATGGAGAAAACTTGCTCAGTGTAAGTTGGGGTGGGGTGGACAAGAAAATACAACAATGACCTTGATGCTTCTCTACTCAGGATACTGAGGTAAGATCCGGAAACACGAGTGCTTCTTTCTCAAGCATAGCTGGCTAGTGTACACACGTGCGTCTTTTTGTGCACTAAAAAGTGAGGGTGTTTTGCCTTCAAGTGGTTTTGTAGTCATGGTTGTTGATGGGAACCACGGATACCCCGAGAGTCCCAGGTCTCTGCAGCTGCCTTCTGTCTCCAGGCGCTGAGTTTTGCTAGTGCTCCCTCCCCACCAGCTTTGTTCTTTACATTACAGTGGTGGTTTCACTGGCCCTGTCCCCCAAGTGCCATTTTATCAGGAGTAAGGTCTTACTTCCCATTATCTCATTCTTCCACATTGGATAAGATGTGCTTGGGTGGTGTGTGCCCATTTCACTAGAAAATGGAGTGCTGAGATACTTGATCCAACACTACTCTAGGTGCGTCTGTGTTTTTGGATGAAATTAATATTTGAATTGATATGGAGTTCAATTAGAGTTGATGTCTCTAATTTGGGTAACCTTCATCTGTTATTCAAAGACCTATCTAGAACAAAAGGACGGATCCTTCTAAGAGTAAGCAGGAACTCCTCCTGCCTGGCTGCTTGAACTGGGTCATCAGTCTTACAGTTGTGAGACGAGAACAGAAACACTTGCTCTTTTAGAGTTATGAGCCTACACATGGTCTAAATGTTCTGGTGACTACAGTCTCAACTACTATAACTGAAGTCTGTACAGGGATACAAGTTTCTGATAGACAAACAAAACAAAAGAAAGTCAAAATACTATTCCGGCCAGATTGTAGTAACTAATATCGACACTTTCCTATCCGTGATATCTTTCTACTTGAGCACAGTTATCTGAGCTATTTTACAAGGGGAACAAAAGCAGTATTGTGTCTAACAGAGGAATGCCCCCCTAGGAACATGTATTGATGATTATTTCACCAAGTTTAGCTAATCACAAACAGAATGTTAAGAAGAAAACACCCTTCCCAGTGCATGTGCTGGTGAGGGAGGGAGGCCTTAGTTCCCTGGCAGACAAGTTCAGCCATGCCTGTTAAAGAAGATGATAGGACAAGAGGAGGAACTGATTTGTGAAAGTTCCATTTTTAGTCAGAACCTAGATCAGGGGCAGGAAGGGACTCTGCAAGGCTATTTAGACCTCACCAGCGGGGAGGGTGAATCTTTTTTTTTTTTTTGAGACGGAGCCTCAAGCTATCCCCCTGGGTAGAGTGCCATGGCATCACAGCTCATAGCAACCTCCAACTCCTGGGCTCAAGCGAGTCTCCTGCCTCCGCCTCCCAAGTAGCTGGGACCACAGG
>CAUYQV010124908.1:0-30811 GCA_963574575.1 Galagoides demidoff
GTAGTATTCTGTATTATATTATTCATGACTTTTTTACATTCTCTTAATTTTTTTAATGTCTTTATTCTTTCCTCTGCTATATTTACATCAAGAAGACACAACAAATAGCACGCACCTTAGTGCTGTTGTTGCTTCCCTCTACTTCGTTTGCTTAGTTTTTAGACACTCAGATCCTTTTTTAAAAATCACTTTATAGCTCATAACTTTTTACAAAGTATAAGGCATTCATTTGCACAATCCTGTGTTGTTTTGTTTTGTTTTTTCTGCTGCTCCTTTTGTCAGTTCTTTGCATGAATCTGCAGAGCTGGCAATACTTTGCTCTGACTCTGAATTAAACCTATCAGGGGCTTGCTTATTTTTTGCTTCTTATTTTAAGCAAAACAACATCATGGGTTTTATGAATCAAAAGACTAATGAGCCCATCTGTCATATTTTGCAAGAATGCCACAGTGAATCACTTTCTCTGACTTTAACCGGCACTGGGAAATTACTACATGTAAATAGACTCACTGAGATGTCAAAACAAGAGTGCGGCACAAAGGAATTGCTGTATAGTTTCTCCACAATGTTTGGCTGGGCTTAGAGCTTTGTTAGACAATTGGGAGCAGTCTGGGCACCAGAGTTTAAGCAAGATGTTCATATTTGAACAGAGAAAGAAGGTGCAGTATATAGCCAGAAAACAGAATCTTCTCTCAAGTTAGCAGAGGTTACGATGTTTGTAAATTATTCTTAATGTAAATGGAAGCTTAAGAATAAATATTACTCCTCAGATAACACTATGAATCCATTGGTGGATATTCAAAACATTTGCTTTTGAGGTGAATATATGACAGCATTTCTCTTGGGACTCGGAGAGTGAATTCTATGTCTACTAAACTATTTCGGTAAACTACCGATGCTAACTGAAATTTTTCTTTCTTTAAATTAAGCTCACCTGAATACCTTTGATTTGCTTTGCAACGATACTTCAATGAATGTTTCAAGGAGGGAGAGACTGAAGATGAGGATGACATTGAATATCACAGGGTGATCATAATGTCCCTGCATTGTGCTGGTCACCTTGAGCTGTAATCTGTTAATAAAAGGGAAGATTCCATTTTATAAGAATAAATATGACCTCTGTCTTATGGTGATGTACATCAGTGTTTTGTTTTTTTGGGAAAGCACAATCACTGAGTTATATGGAATAGGGATTTGGAATAGAAATTAAACTGTCCCCAATTATGAAGAGAATGAGCAGAAGCAAAACTCATGGACGGTATGGTGAGAGAATCCGAGAACGGTCACTCGCAAGGAATCAAGGGAAAACATCAGTTAAATCCATAGACGACTTTATTTGTGATTGGACATGTAATGGTTGTAGATCAGCAGAGCAGGCAATGTGAGTAAAATCTGAACTGAAAAGAGAAAAAATAATAACCTCAATAAAATCCATGAAGGTAAGTCAAGAGAGTAAGTTACAACCATGTTTTCTATCCACTGTTTTTAAGCTATAACTCGTATCTGCTATTTGCTGCTTTTCTTATCATTATAACTCCATATCCAGCCTTGAGTGACCTGCCTTAAGGAAACTGAAGAGGAATCTGGGGCCCTCCCCCACAGCATGTGAGCGTCGCCCATGACTTAAAAACCTTGAAGGAATTCTCTGCTGGAGGAACCCCAACCAAATGAGATGGACAGCGGATCAGCAACTCTTAAAACACTGATGCCTGAGACCCTGCACCAACCTCCTCACTCCCTGGCTACCATTTCACATCCACCCTGCAAATCTCACAAATTTCTTTTGTTGCCAGCTTAGCCCAACACTATACAGAAAGGACATTTGAAAAGTAAAGTTAGATTTCAGCTAAATTGCCACATATAAAACCACTGAATGTAATGTCTCCATCCAGGTTATCTAAATTCATTTCCTGAATCAGGCAGTTATTGGCTGTGATATTTTAGGCCTTTTTCTTAAATGCTCAATGCCTCAGTTTCTGCATCTTTAAAAGAGGAAGCACCCCTATCTAACATCACAGGATTACTGTGAGAATTAAATAAGTACGTACATGCAAAGTTCTAGAATTATATATAGGACATGGTAACTATTAAATGTAAGTCATTATCATTGCGTGTGTTATTTATTTTATTCTATTTTAAATATAATTCCATACAGCAATGTGTTATAATCTGCTCCCAAAATTGCATGCTTCTTCACTCAGAGAATACCATGATTTTTAAAAAATCGTAACAACACAAAATATCAAAAATTTAACCCACATTGTTTTAAGTCCTCTGCCTGAACACAGAAACTCTTGTTTTCTGGGAAGTCCTGTGCCTAAGCCGGGCATTGAAATTTTCAGTGGACATAACCAAAGGGTACATCAACTATCATTTTTCTCAGGGCAGTGAAAGTTGAAGTTAAAGCAGATGAGAAAATCTACTCAAAGCCTGCATGAGGCTTAATCCGTTATCTCCCTTGGGAAAGTTTTATATCAGAAAAATCCTATTCAGAACTTACACAAAGGAACAAACCATTCCATAAATAGATTAAGGAGAAGTGCATTCACAAGACTGAGAGTACAATCTTCAGACAAAGGAATGGAAATTTCATGTGTCACATATTTTTAATGAAACTCTGTAGTTATCTTACAAAAATATGCTGACCCCTGGCGTGCCTAAACACCGGTTATAACTTTCTTAGTCAATCTTAAGAAAGGAAAATTGTTAATGAATCAGAGATAAGGGTCCATCTGGACTCAAATAACTTTGCTGTTGAGGCCATGATTATTATCTGTACTATGTTGGTAGGGTAATGCAATTCAGAAAAATTAAGTAAAAACTACCCACAGTTTTATACCTCAAATAACAAGATGGCAGCATTTGAACTCAGAAATTGGGACTCAGAGCCAATGCTTTCAACCCCTATGCAAACTGCCTTCCCTCTTCATAATCAGGATGGAATATTGAAAACCGTGAGCAAGGTCTTGAAACACAAACTCCAGATTCTGGTATAATACTCAAAGATGGAGGGCCCATTAGAAATGGCTAGTACACTGCATATTGTTTATATCATTGCAGGTCACATCGATCCTATATTAGTGCTATAGTGTTTCTCGATATTTGTGATGTAGGAATAGTGGTGCAGTGTTCCCAAGTTGGATATATAAAATAACAGCTTACAAAAGAGAATTTCTAGTTTACTTCTCAAGTTTACTCTTTGATAAGTTTGCGCTTTTAGAGATTTAATAAAGATCTTGTTAAAATGAAGAACCTTATTTAATAATTCCAGGGTCATTCTGAATTTCAGATAAGCTTCCAGAAGATGTTCTAACATGTTTTGAGTGGAAATATTTCATAGGGGTAAGGCACAGAAAGATCATGTACCCAAAAATTCTAAATATACTCATATATTTCTGGGACTTCTGCAGTAACATCTCTAATCTGACTAAGACCACAAGTGACATCTACATCCCACTGGCAGTATCATCCTCACTGCCAAAGGCTGGCCATGCTACTTGTCCTAATCTCTTAAAGAAACAGAACAGAAATTCAAAGATCAAAAGCTTATTTCATATGGCGAGAGATCAAGTGTTCTTGTTACCTGCTACATTTAATGATCTAATATGATGGCATTAAAGACAACAACAATAAATCAAACTACTAATTGTTGTATTTGTTTTGCTACATGCAAGGTATTGCCAGTAATTAATTCAAACTTCACTACAATTTGAGATTTTTTTTTAACTAAATCATAGCTGTGTACTATTACACAGCTACATTAATGCATTTATGGGGTACAGTGTCAAATCCATAGACGACTTTACTTCTGCAATTTGAAATACTTATAACAAACTTTCACCGCACTTTCCCAATTATTGTGCTAAGACATTTATACTCTACACTTAATAGCTTTGACATGTACCCTTGTAAAATGCACCACAGGTGTGAATTTTTATTACACCTTCCAAATGTTGAAGACCTTCTTTTAGCTACAAAGAAATATCCAATTCCATTGAATGTTGCGTTCTACACAGACACTAAGTATTACCCAGCTGCCTAATAAGTAAATAAAGATGTGAAGTAAGTTTTAATAAAGTTAAACAATAATGACTTTGCCAATAGCATTTAGGATTTAATCGTAGAATCAAGGGGCTTTAAAACTAACATTGTCTCATCACATCATTCATTGCACAGAGGCAGGAGGAATTCATTGTACAGAAGCCTTGTACAGACACTGGAGGAATTTGGAAAATTGTTCAAGGTAACATTATTAGCAAAGCCTGATGTAAATGCCAGAATCTAGCATTCAGGAAATAACAGCCCTCCTTTGCCTAGACATAGACCCAATATTACCACATCAGTCAGGGTAGGCTAGGTCACTCTGAATCTAAAAAATAACTTAGGTGCTGGTGGCAAACAACAAACATCGATTTCTTGCCCATACTCTGAGTCCATTTTTGATTAGCTGTCACTTGGCTTCACACTGTCCTCAGTTTGAGACCCAAGTTGACAGAGCAGGCCTATCCAGGAGATGCTGTTCTCATGGCAGAGTGGGAA
This sequence comes from Galagoides demidoff, assembly GCA_963574575.1. NCBI lineage: Eukaryota > Metazoa > Chordata > Mammalia > Primates > Galagidae > Galagoides > Galagoides demidoff. The sequence continues at coordinate 4,540 of CAUYQV010124908.1, forward strand.
AAAATAAAGTCAAGGTCAACCACAGGCTGACATGCTTTCACTAACATTTCACTAGCCAAGAAAAAAAAGATCACTCCTGGGGAGGATGCAGTTTCCACTTGCAGGAAGGAAGAGTGAAGTGTCATAACCAAGTTTGATGTCAGCGCAGCACAGACGCAGTCTCTTCTACCAGGGCAGTGTGAAAGGGAGATAATGTAGAGATGAGTCTTCATAGTTAGTCTGTTTTATCTGGGAAGCTACACTGCAATTCAGGGTGTACCCACAGTCTGGGTGGTCTCTGGTATGCCAGAAGAACAAAGAGAGGGTTGGAAGTTTTACAATAAGGAGAAATGGTGCCTATTTTTCTTTAAGAAAATTAATTGGGACTAGTGAAGTTTAGGGGATCTGAAGAGTTTTGAAGGGAAAGTGATAGAGACGGCTAAAACCACTGTAGGTTGTTTCAGAAGGTATTAGGTAAAACTGGTTTGGGGTTACAGCAAACAGTTTCCGCAGCCAGGCTTACAGAGAATCATGTTCTTGGAACAACGTTTTGTGCCCTAGATGCTTTTTCAGTCTGGTCTTTCAATTGCTTTAACTGGGTATAATAAGAACAATGTGGTCAACTTTCACAGTGGTATTAGGATAATATTTTCAAAATGATGCCATCCTCCACTGCTGTGAGTGGCATGAACTCTTAATTTTGCATAGATCTAGCACTTGCAGTGTTGTCTCAGTAAACATCCAGTGTCACAAGTTTGTGCCCATTTTCATTTTCTTTCCCTTGTGATTTCAATTTTAAAAATGTTTCCTAGTGGACAATGGTCCAGATTATTTTGAAATACTTAAATCACAGTATCCTCTTCTGTGAACTAAAAACACAGCTACGAGTAGCAGCTGTATCATTTAATAGCTAATTTATTGTGAAGCAAAAAACACATAAAGCAAAGAGATAAGTGGGCAGGGGTACAGAGGTTAAAGATAGTTGGAGAGGTCACCATGTGCCTGCTTCAGCTAGAAGCCACATGTAGAGTCATCCCCAACAAGAAGTCAACCCAAATTTAAGGTCAGAGCCCACCCAGCTGATATATCCAGGTTGCTAAACCAACCTTACAAAGATGTGGCCACTGTCACTGGTAAATATGGGACTATAAAATCACTAATGTTCAGCAGCCCTGTCTACAAAATGACATTCTCATTCCAGTTGGCCACTACTGTGACCAATAAAAATAAGGTGTAGAAAGGCCATAGAATGCTTTTCCAGTTTGGGGGGATTGCTTTTCCAGTTAAACCTGCAGCCTTAAGTCCACATATAGCCTTCTAGGTCCTTAGGATGGCCTTTTCACTGAATCCCAATTTTGCAGAACAAATCCTTTCATTGAAAGGTTGCACCAGAGAAATACGAAAGCTTTTCTTGCCTTCTTTGCTATTTAAGTAAGAACAATCATGAAATCAGAACGCCATAGGTTTCCCATCCCACACTATTGAATATGGTCTGCCAGCCAGTAGCAACCATCAAGGCAATGAATGGGTGAGACAAGGCACTGAATGGGTGAGAGGAAATCAGAGGGAAGGGCCTGTTTGGGAGGGATGCGAAGATATCATTTCTTGGGGGTTAGTGCGTGACTGGAAAGAACAAATGAGCCATATGTTTAGTTACCTTTTAGGTAAAGAAAGAAACCAGGATGCGAGGGACATTTTTCTCAACTTGTCAGGAAAGCTCAACTTCTCTCTATAGCTCTACTGAAAAAAGGGGAGTTCCTTACATTTTTTTCTAACATGTTCATTGTGAAACTCATATAGAACTTTTGATCATTATATTCTAATTGTATGTGTGTGTGTTTGTGTGTATATGAACATATGTGTGCTTATTTGTGTATGAAGACATGCGTGTGTGTGTCTGTGTGTGTATATGTCTATATGTGTGTGGTCTACATTTCTGATGGACACATTTAGCTGTCTCTCATCACAGCATTCTCCTAATTATTTTCCTAATATGGATCAATTCACATTGAGCAAAATTAGCTCCTGGCAATCTATTTGGATCATTTCACTGATGAGTTAATTTTATTTTCTAGATCAGAAACATCTAGCAGGTACAGACTTCTGAGGGGCTTAGCCTCTATTTTTATCACGGGGTTATTGAGAGCTTGAATTTAATTAGATTGTGAACAGACCAAATCTTGTTCCGCGTAGATGCTGGCTTATGTAGTAGGAATCCTAACATGTCTCAAAAAAATAGCTTCTGCTTTTGTACTCTCAGGTCACAGAAAATAAGTTAACTATTTTAATTACATAACTGTGTTTGGGATCTCTTCACAGCATGTGTAGTCTTCCTGTTCAGGGGTCTCAGGTCGCTGTCAGGAGCTTGCCTATTTCTTGGTGTAAAACTTTTTATATAAGGGAGGGACAAAATAACAGAATTATGTCAAATGCTAGAATGGTTAATTCTTGCCTTCTGACTTTCACAAAGTATACACTTAGAAATTTAACTTTAGTTATTTTTTTATTTTTTTTTATAATGTATGGCTTTATTCTATTTGCTAGGATTTTTTATTATTTTTTTATTAATTGATAGCTATATACATTAATGCAAACATGGGGTACATTGTGCTGTTTTCATATACAATTTGAAATTTTAGTTTTTTTTTAAGTGTTTCATTTTTGGTTATTATGGATACATAATACTTGTCCATATTTACAGGGTTATACGTATTTACGGCATACATGGGATACTCTGATGCAAGTGTACAATGTGTAATGACCAAATCAGGGTACCTGGGGTTTCTGTCATCTCAAACATTTACCATTTCTTTGTGCTAAGAACACTTTGACTCTAGTCTGTTAGCTATATCAAAATATATAATAAATTATTGTTAACTGTTCTTGCCCCATATTGCAGACATTACATCTTATTTATTCTACCTAACTATACTATACTTTTGTACCCATTAACCATATGCCCATTTTTAATAACATGTTTTGGTGAGAAAAGTTAAAAGACAATTTAAATGTAGAAGTGCCACATAAATGATGACTGGGCCACATGTGCTCCAAAATCTTGACCTTTTAAAGACTTTTTAATTTAAAACTTGGCACCAATGTTACAATGCGCAGAACATTTTTTCTATTACAGTTAGTTACATACTCACTTAAAATTACTAACTTAAACATAAAAATTAATTGTGTAGTTAGTCAAAATGTAAGTTGATGTGTTTATTTTACAACTGTTTTTATGGAGAGGGGTGATTGGCATGGTTTACTTCAAAATCTGGAATGAGGCAGCTTTACTTGAGAACCAGTGTTTTATAACTTATAATCTCATTGAAGCAAACTAAACATCACAGAAAATGTGTCCTCACTAGTAGGTATACCTAAGGTGTCAGCAGGGCACTAAATGTTTGCATTCCTAAATGAACAAATTTATCTAGTACCAAGAAATAAAGAGAGTCAAAAATCATCTGAATATATTAAAGCCAAAGGCTAGAAGTCTATTTTTAAAAATTTTTTATAATATGCTACAAATATTTTATGAATTTATCAAAGGGTTTCACATTTTTGTGAAATATTAGAATTTCAAAAATTAAGTAATGTTGTCTCCACTTTATTAATGGTACAGATAAATTATAGGGAGCCACTGTCCTCAAAAGACTATTCCAAACCAGGGAGAAAGAACACGAGACTCTCAAACCAACTGCCTAATGTTAATAGTCTACAAATTTTCACTCTCCGAAACACAGGTAAGGATAATCTGAATTTTCATGTAGGATAATTTCAAAAATTAAAAGTTAAAATGAAGTGCAAAGTCACGAGATGTGATGCCTTCAGCTTTGCTCTTCTTTCTTTCTTTCTTTCTTTTTTTGGCAGTTTTTGGCCAGGCCTGGTTTGAACCCGCCACCTCTGGTATGTGGGGCTGGCGCCCTACTCCTGTGAGCCACGGGCACCGCCCAGCTCTTCTTTGTTTTTTTTTCTTTTTTTCTCCGAGACAGAGTCTCACTTTGTCACCCTCAGTAGAGTGCTATGGCATCACAGCTCACAGCAACCTCCATCTCTGGGGCTTAAGCGATTCTCTTGACTCAGTCTCCTGAGTAGCTGGGACTACAGGCACTCACGCACTCACCACAATGCCTGGCTATTTTTGTTGCAGTTTGGCCGGGGTGGAGTTTGAACCTGCCACCCTTCGTATATGGGTCCAGTGCCCTATGCACTGTGCCACAGGCGCTGCCCATTTTGCTCTTCTTTCTTAAGATGACTTTGGCTATTCTGGGTCTTTTCTATTTCCCTATGAAATTTAGCATTGTTTTTTTCTATTTCTGTAATAAATGCCACTGGGAATTTGATAGAGACGTCATTTTAATCTGTAGGATGTATAGATTTGGTTTGCATGTTCATTTTAACAATATCAAGTCTCCCAAACCATACGCTTATCTATTCCATTTTTTTGTGTCTCCTTTGATTTCTTTCATCAATGTTTGATAGTTTCATAGTACAAGTATTTCACCATGGTAATTAAGCTTAGTTTTTAGTAATTTATTATTGTTGATGCTGCTGTAAATTGATTATTTTCTTATCTTCCTTCTTGGATGAGTCCTTGTTACACATTTGATTTTTTTGTATATTGATTTTGTATCAGAGAACTATACTCAATTTATTAGTTTTAACAGGTTTTTTTGTGGAGTCTTTAGAGTTTTCGACACATAGGATGATGTCATACACAAATAGAAAATTTTACTTCTCATTTTTCAATTTTTATTCCTTTAATTTATTTTTATTATACAATTTTTTCTTCCTAAGACTAGTCATTTTTGCACTAGTGAAACTAGTACAACTGGATAACTGGTGAAAGACACAGCAGTTAGAATTGTGCGGTACTTGAAAAAATACAGACCTGTAGACCAATGAAGCAAAAATAGAGAGATCAGAGATAAATTCACATAGATATAATCAACTGATCCTCAACAACAGTGCCAAGAATACACAATGGGTAAAGATAGTCTCTAACAAATGGAATAGAAAATTTGCACAAAAATGGAATTAAATTCCTACCTTACAGCACACACAAAAATCAAATGAAACTTAAATGTAAGACATAACTAAACTGTTAAATTTCTAGAATGAAACATGGAGGAAAAGTTTTCCAATGATGGGTTTGGCAATGGTTTATTGGATGTGGCACCAAATGCACAGAAAACCAAACCAAACATTGATAAGTGCTCTCTCCATCAAACTAGAGAGCACCTAGGCCACAAACAACAGAATGAAAGGCAAACTAAGAAATGTGAAAATATTTTAAAACTATATATAATAAGGGGTTAATTTCCAAAATGCATACAGAACCCTACAAATTACAAATCAATAGCAAGACAAAACAAAACTCAAGCAATGTGATGATCATAAAAATGTATAGACATTTCATCAAAAAAGACATAAAAATGGAAAATATAAGAGGCATGTGAAAAAGAGCTCAACATCACTAATCATCAGGCAAGTGCACATTAAAAGGTTAACAGGATGTCATCTTACCTCCTTGAGAAGATCATAATCAAAATACAAAAGATAAGTGTTGACAAGAAGGTAGAGAGAGTAGAACACTTATATACTATTAGTAGGAATGTAAAATGCTGTAGCAGCTATGCAAAAAAGATTGCTCAAAAATTAAAAATAGTACCACCATGTGACCCAGCCATTCACATCTGAATATATATCCAAAGGAAGTGAAATCATTATTTCAAAGTGATAATTGCACCTCCATGTTGATTGCAACATTATTCAAAATAAGCAAGATATGGAAAAAACTTGTGTTCACTGACATAAATGGATAAAGAAAACGTGGTATATACATACAATGGAACATATTCAGAGTGAAAAACAAAGAACATGGATGGATCTGGAGGCCATTAACCTAAGTGAAAGAAGCCAGTTCCAGAACCAACACTGCGTGATTTCACTTATGTGAGGTCTCCATAATAGCAAAACTCATCAAAGCAGAAAATACAATAATTATAGCCAGGAACTAGGTAGGGTGGGTAAATAGGGAATTGTTCAATGGGTTTAAAAGTTTGGTTTTGCACGATAAAGAAGTCGTAGAGCTCTACCAACTAACATAAAGCGTATAGTTAAGGATACCATATTGTGCACTGCAGAACTGGGGGAGGTTGAAAGCTCATGTTAAGTGTTACCACACACTTACAAAGAACAAAAGGACAAAAGGGAACTTGGAGAACTGTGGGATATATTATGATAATTATTTCACTAGCCGTCTGCATATTTCCGAACTCTTCAAATTGTGCACATGAAAATACATGCAGTGCTTTATACTTCAATAAAGCTGTTTAAAAATGAAGTAAACATACCTTAAAATTTTAAGAGGAAATTTTTAAAGAAACTGAGATGAGAAGATACTATATATTAATATTCTAAAGAAACCTTTTAAATTCCCACACGTTCCTTAAGTCTACACATTCCTTTAATGGAACAATTGTTAACAGAAAAAAAGTCAGTGAAATAATTAATGAATACTACCATCAAATAAACAAGTAAGCACTTTCTAAACAGATTATTTTGCAAATATTTTTTGATGAGAATTTTGAATTGCACTTAAATTGCTAATACAAATTAAGAGTTAGAGTTTTACTGCATAAGCAGGGTCCACATAACTACATCCAAACTGAACAAAGATTGAAAACCAGGGCATTTAGCTGGTGACCCACAGGAACAACTCAGGCTATTCCATCCCAGAAGGAGGAAAGGGAAAATGAACACAGAGAGGGAATAAAATCCAGCACAATTATGTTTATTTAAATTTTCTCTCATTTTTACATGGCCTCTACGAGAATCTAATTTATGGAATGTAACTTAACATGTTATAATATTAATTCCCTAGGCCTAACCAATTTCTTCAAATTCCTGTTTCTGTCATTGACTTTACTGTCTGAAAATAATGACTTAATAATGCTCCCTTTCAGTTTGTTGTGAGTTATTTTCTGCTGAATGTTAATGGCCTTAACTTCCAGTAGCATCAGCAACAGGAAACATCAATCCAAAACACAATTCTGGGGAAAGTACATTATTAAAGAAAAAAATTGCTATATACCCGGCCACCTTGTTCTAGGAACTGATTATTCCCAATAGTGAATTTCAAGGCAGCTGTCTCCAAAAATGTCGAGGTTTCAGGCAGCTATCTCTGTCTCTCTCAGTTCTTGAAGTGCTCTTGTATGAAAAGTGAACAGACACCCCAAAGTAAGGCCAACATGAAATAAAGTTTACTGAGGAAGAGAAAGAATGGTTTTCAGAGTAAGATAGTTTATAAAACAAGATCCATGTCCCAAAACAGTGAACAGAACCCCCGTCTACAGTAAATAGGCAAAGAAGGAGAGAGATGTGGGTTATGGCCAGTGAGTCTGTTTTATGCTGTCTGGGTTCAGGCTACCTCCTGGTTCAGAGGCGACCTTAGAACCAGAGTATTACTGCACATGTGGACGTCCCGTAACCCTCTCTGAGAGTCCATTGGGGATTCGTGGGCAACGATGTAGATTTAAGCTAACTGCATGATAATTAGCCTTAACAGTGTTCTAGGTCACCTTCAAGACTCTATGGTACCTGTTGCTAGGCCCATGGGCTAGAAAGTCTTCTACATCCTTTTACAGTTGGCACCCTAATTTCTGACTGGTAGATTGGCAGGAGATTCCCTCATCCTCAGGTGTGAGCAATCACTTGGGACAGAGTTAAGGTGGGTGACACCTAGATGGGGACCTGGGGACCCCAGCCTTGTCTCTTTCTCCAGGAGAGCTAAATTTCTACCTAACTATATAACACTAATAGTAACAGAGAGGCAAATAATATATAACCATATAGAGAACTTACTCAGTACGAACTATTACCCAGTGAACTTATTGGGTGGTGTCTAAAAAGATTCAGTCAGAAAAAATGAAATACAAATTTTTACTTGGGAGTTTTGAGGTTCAAACCAGGTCAGGAAATTTCAGTTATTTAATTAAATGATCTCTTAATTGGATCTTATCTTTATTCTTCCAGTTGGAAAAGAAAAGAAGATGAGTTTCCTGGAACTGTTTTAATGACAAGACAGTGAAAACTTAGCAAGTTGATGTGGAAAACTTACTCTCTGTAGAAAAAAGTAAAACTTGATATAATACTTTGGTGATGATAGCAGAGCAATTAGATAAAAGAGCACTGGAAAATTTTGACAAGTAGGCTTACTCTTTCAATATCAAAAAAAACTCTTTCGACCTCCAGGCACTAAGATGATTAAAGTTAAAAAGGAACATGGTGAGAAGATAAATCTCGCCTGAGCTACAGATGTGGCTGGCAGAACAATATAAAATCATGGGGTTGTGGATTGGTTAGGATTCTGGATACACAGGAGGTTTCTTTGAAAATGACCTAAACTAACAGCTGATAGGGAAGAACATGCTGACATTTTTTCAAAGGTCCCTACTAACCAACTAAGATGCTATAAAAAGTGTGGTAACCCCTACTAGGAAAAACCAATCTCTCCCAGCCTAGTTCATTTTTCTTTCCCCAAAGGCAGGTCTATTTTTGAATACTGCCATGAATAGCGTTCCTTCCTTAGGAAGAGTTAAGTGCCATGCAGTTCAGCATGTTCTGATATAATACCTTTGATTTGAAAGTTTCATAATCTACTTTACAGGAAAAAGTAGATTAGGAAGATGTGCTTGGTGAGAGTGACTTTGATTTGGCAAGGTAAGAAGCCACATGTGGAGTGAGAACAAAGGATGAAGAGAGGGGAAGCTGAATTTGCATTAGCAAAGGAAAGTAAATATGGTTCACTGTAGTCAGACAAGAGAAGGATCAAAAGGAGTTGCAATGAGAATGAAAGGTCAGTGGGAGGCATGAAGGAAAAGATCTTAAAATGTTTTAAAAGACATTGTCTCACACAGGTGATTTTTAGGTGAATATCTGAAACAAATCTGGGGAAAAGACTTTGTAATGTAAAGGAACATAAATCATATGATTTTCTTTGGAAGGAACCATGAAAATCATAAAGTCACAAAATTTTAGAAATGAAAGTGATTTTAACATCAATAACTTTGCTCTCTGAGGAAGAATACTGAAGCTCAAAAATGTTCCAGTGAAATGTCCGAGGATACATAGCAAAGGTCAATAGTACGTGTAAATCTGAGTCTTCTGCCAACATGTCTAGGGATTTTTATTCACAATATCACATCACTTTTTTGAATGGTAAATGCATTCCTTAGCAATTAAAGAAGTACAATTTTATAACTTTAAATAGAATATTCCAGTATCTAGCATATTAAAGGGCCTTTATACTACTAACCTAGACAAGGTAGAGAAACCCAACATCTAAAAACTAAGAAGATAAATAATTCAAGAGATTACCATTAAAATATTTTTAATGTATTCATCTTCAGTGTTCTTGTGTCCTGCAAAATAGTATTCAGCTAATACATTAAATTTTGTACTGTTTTTCATAGTGTAGACAAAAGCTGAATAATATTGTCCACTTATAAATTTTTGAGCCAGGGAGCTTTAATATGACATCTAAATTCATTTTTAGATATAGTTTTGGTTGAATAGAATTGGCATAATTTGCAGGGCTTTAGAACATTAAATCACATGGATGGGCTTTGGGGTTAAACTCGAGTGAAGCTGAAGCTTAAAACATTCTTCTCTGGAATATAATTCAATGCTATAAACTAGTTATAACTAGTCAAAAACTCACCAGCAGTCAAACAGACAAACAAAAACAAACAAAATAAACCACATTAATGGCATAAACTTTGCCCAATAACAAAATATTAAAAGGTTCAACATGGTTCTTTTTTTAATCATTCATGTACACACCCTTTCCTCCCTATCCTTATTGCTGAAAAAATGCAAAAAAGTTCCCATTTTTATTAATACCTTGAAATTTGTAGAAAAGCAAGTCAAAGTAGTACATAGTGAGCCTGAAAAAAGGGAAAGGGAAAATGCCCCAGGATAACAACCCCTGGTAACCCGTGACTGTTACAGGCTCTCAGTAGAGATGGGAAGTTATTACATAGTATATTGTCACTTCTCAATGCTGCTCATTACTTTGAAGGGAATAGCACACAGCACAGCTGCATCCCACACATATTCACAGACAGAATAAATCCCACATTAGTGTCAAGGACCCTTGGTAGAGGGTGTTTAACAATACTGAGGGAAAAGGATGGCGTATAGGCCATGACATGAAGCCTGTAGGTAGTGTCCTGTGAGTTTATCCTGCTCCCTCAACACCTCCTTCCAGCCACTCAGGTTACAGAAAAGAAGCAAAGCATATAATTTAATCTTCTCAAACTGTAGTTCACAGAAATGCAAGGAGATTTCACCCATTCTATAGGAAAACAATGAGAAAGAGCCTAGACAGGACCAAGTGAGGCGTGAACCAGATGAAAATGATGTAGCAGCCATGTAAATACACTTAGGAAAGAAAGACAGAAGGGGAAGGGAGGAAGGGAGGGAGGGAGGGGACTGGAGGGAAGGGAAAGGAATGGGAAGGGAAGGGAAGTGGGGAGGGGAGCAGAAGGGAGGGAAGGTTAGGTTAGGTTGGGGAAGGGAAAGCAAGGAACAGAGCTTCAGAGACCAGTGGCTGTTTTTCATAATGCTCTCTCAACTTAATTGACTTAGGACAATGGGAAGGAAAGGAGGGAGGGAGGGAGGTGAGGAGCGAAATAGGTTATAAAGCATTCCCAAAAACTGATTTTAGAACAAATTCAACAAAAAGAAAATTTTCTACCATACCGGTTATCATAGAATAATTTAAGAAAATGAGTTTAAGGCTCAGTACCCATAGCACAGAGGTTACAGTGCCAGCCACATACACAGACGGTTGCAAGTTCAAACCTGACCCCTGTCAGCTAAACAACAATGCCAACTATAACAAAAAATAGCTGGGCGTTGTGGTGGGTGCCTGCAGTCCCAGCTGCTCGGGAGGCTGAGGCAAGAGAATCGCTTAAGCCCAAGAGTTTGAGGTTGCTGTGAGGTTACTCTACTGAGGGTGACACAGTGAGACTCTGTCTCAAAAAAAAAAGGTACAAAAGAAAGAACATGAGTTTAAGACAGTAGGACTTCATAATAAAACAACCCAAAATTAGATTAAAAATAAAGATTATCATTATGAAAATCAATTGCAATCTGAATCAACCTTTACACAAATGATAAACTAGGTACAGTAGAGAAGAGCAATACACAGTTGAGCCCTGCCTATGACGGAAACATGTGAGGGAGTTACAGATAGTGAAACAATTAGAAGAAAAGTATAGATACTGGGAAAGGACTAAAAGAATGCAGTCAAAGGAAAATTGGATCCTAAGCCTAATAAGACGTCAAGTAAATTGAAGAACAACAAAAAGATTCAAAACTTTAATAAAGGAATATTGTTTTCTGAGGTGAAGGAGAAACTGGAATAGGCACACCACACTGGAAGAAAACTTTATGCAGAATAATCAATGTCCATTTATTCTCTTTTGAACCTCAAGTACGAAAAAAGAATTCTACAGTCATTCAAGCAGATACAAAACTTGTCACATACAAAAGTAAGAAACAGAGATACCATCAAACATTTCCACAATTCTGTTCCTTGGCAGAAAAATCATTAGCATTCCAATATTCAGAAAAAGAAAAAAATAAGCTTGTCAAATACCCATGCATTTATTTAATCCTCAACTGATTAGTAGAAAAGTGTAAAAGACAGATGAAGATTTCTCACATATCAATCAACTCAAGGAATATGGAATTTATTAGCCTTTCTAAAAATATTTCCTTTTTTTTTTTTTTTTAGGCAGAGTCTCACTTTGAGTCTTACTTTGATCCCCTTGGTAGAGTGTCATGGTGTCATAGCTCACAACAACCTCAAACTCTTGGGGTCAAGTGATTCTCCTGTCTCAGCCTCCCCAGTAGCTGGGACTACAGATGCCCAACACAACACCTAGCTATTTTTTTTAGAGACAGGGTCTTGCTTTTGCTCAGGCCAGTCTCTAACTCCTGAAGTCAGGCAAGGCAATCTACCTGCCTTAACCTCCCAGACTGCAAGGATTATAGGTGTGAACCACCATGCCTAGCCTCTAAAAACATATTTTAAAAACAGTGGTTGATGATGATAAACATGAAATTGAACTGAACAGTCATAAAGAGAATCAGTTCAATACATACAAGTTCTGAGGGAAATATGATAATATGATATGGCAACAAAATTTTATAAATTTTATATCCGTCCAATTTTTTCAAGTCTTAAAACAATAAACAACAATATGTAGTAAGCAAATTCCAAGATTGTAGTACTTTAGAATCTACATGAAAATATTTGTGAGTATGTAAAGTTCTACTCTTTCTTTGTATCCAGTAATATGTTTATAAAATAACCTTCAGATTTTGAACAAAAGAAAATTGCTCCCCTTGGCTTGGCACCTGTAGCACAGTGGTTACAGCACCAGCCACATACACTGAGGGTGGAGGGTTCAAACCTGAGTCGGGCCAGCTAAACACCTGCAACAAAAAAAATAGCTGGGCGTTGTGGCAGGTGCCTGTAGTCCCAGTCACTTGGGAGGCTGAGGCAAGAGAATTGCATAAACCCAAGAGTTTGAGGTTGCTGTGAGCTGTGACACTACAGCACTCTACCGAGGGTGACATAGTAAGACTCTCACAAAAACAAAAAAAAGAAAAAAAAAGAAAATTGCTGCCCTCTTACAAAACCTGAAATATAAAGAGGTTTACCAATTAGAACTTAGAGTAATGTATTAAAATTATGTAGAAAGTCAAAGCAAAGAAGTACATAAGCCTTTGAGACAAGCAAATGTGTGTTTCATAAGGCTTTCTCAACATTGAAAGTCAATCACAGAAGTGTTAACTGATTTATTGCACTGGGATATTTGAACACATTTGGACACATTTGCAGAGGAAAATATGATCTTAGAACTCCAAAAGCATTTCTGATAAAGAATATAGATTTTCTTATTTTAGATTTTTTTTTTAAATGTGATCATTCAAACTATGTATCTGATAACAGCCCAGTCACTGGTAAGTATTTAAAGGTGCAGTCTGTTTGGGTTTCCTGACCTTGTGTTGAACAGTGAAAGAAATTTTGTATAAATGTTCATGACCTTCATCTTTGAGACTCTCTGTGATTACGACTGCCACTTTGCACATTCAGCATATAAAACCACATATTTGTTGAGCAAATGTACAGATTATTCTGTGCGCCACGGTCTTTAACCCTCGGGCCCTTCTGCTTCTGTAACATTATTAAGGGATTATCAGGCACTTAATTTTCGTAGCTCTCCTTACCTGTTCCTTCACTCTCAGCAGGAATGATCATACCCACCATTCAGGCATCTCACAAACTTCAGTCTTGGCTTTTCCTATTTCATCACCCACCATCATCATCTGTCTTCTACTTCGCTATTCACCGAAGCAAAATATATCATCCCCATCACTGAAATGCTGTGCAAAAATTTTATTTACTCACTGAAATCTTCATTGAGTGGGAAGTTTACCTTTCCAGAGATGTGTATTCGTTCACCAACCTAAATACATTGTACTCACTCATTTTAACTTGTATGTGGTTAAATTCTTCATTTCATTTGAACATTCACTGGCTTGACTAACTCTGCAGTTCTCAAAACAGAAATTTCTTTGCATAAATTTTCTTACAATTATAGTGATTATCTAATGAAGATGAAAATTTTACTAAGACCACTGGGACTTCAATCGTATCCCTCCCCTCTCATTTTTATATATATAGAAAAAAATGCAGAATATTAATTAACTAACATGTTCTAATTATCTAGCTCTGTCAAAGCTAGCCCAACTCTCTAATTTATTTCATAATTTTAACAGAATGACTGCAATGCAAATACACCCTGGAATTCTGCCCTATACTATGCATGTTATTTTCTGCTTAGAAGTAAACATCACACTGAATAAATGTTATCATCTCTATGTATATTGTTATTATACAGAAGTGCATCACTAAACACATACTTTTCTTTTTGATTTTCAATAGTATAACACTGCATATATACTTCTAACCTAGTTGCTTTGCTTGAAAAATTTTTTTTGTTATTTCCCAGTTGGTACACACAACCGCAGCTCTAGTGCATGTGCTTTTTAATTTGTATATAATATTTTATTGCATAAAAATACTATAATTCACTTTCCAAATTTTCCTATCACTGAATAGATTCTCCCTAGATTTTGTGGGGCTCAGAATACTTTTATAATAAACACCGTCTGCCTGTGCTAGGTTCTCTGGGACATGTAACCAGAAGGAAAGTTTGGGGATTAAGCTGTCTGTGACTGGTTAGTTTTGCTATTAGATATTACCAAATTGCTATTCAATGTGATTATCTGAATCTTCACTCTCACAACCACAAATGCTGCTCAGAGACGTTAAGGTTTTTAATTTTAATTTAAAGTAATAACATTTTATTATATCATTTAGAATGCCCTAATTACCACTGCAATTGAGTACCTGCAGACAGTTGTGTGTTCGTGTTTTATTTCTTTTTTTGTTTGGTTTTATATTTTTGTTAATCACCTGCTACTTGTCTTCTCTTTGTTGGTTTGTAGAAATTCTCTATAAATTCTGGATATTGTTCTCCACTTGTAAGGATCATACAACCACAAGCCCTCTCATTCATCCCGGCATGCTGAGGTCAAATTCCTGCAAGTGTTTTACCCACACAGAGGAAGCTCAAAGTGCCAGACAGAGGCATACAGCCAAGGAAGTGACTGTGAGCCAGTGAGCATCGCTACTTGCTGCCTCCTCGCCTCCTAACTGGGATAACACTGGCACCTGCTCTCCGTGCCAACAGGATCCCATTCCTTACACCGATGATGGTAACTGGCTGCATCACACACAGTCCTCATCCCTGAATAACCCCTCCTTTTCACTTCCCAATATCTTTCCTGGTATTTCCTTGGATTTATCCCAAATAAATGTTAAGCATCTCACACTAAAATATTTTCTTCAGTTCTGTTCCATTGTGGACAAACAAAAACATATGTGGAGGGGGGAAATTAAAAAACAAAATGCCTTTCTAGTCTGTGGCTTACATGTTTACTAAGACAATTTTTATATCATTTCATTATTAAAAAAGGAAAAGTTCAGTGTTATTATTGACTAAATTTATTAACATTTTTCTTCCCAGTTTTTGTTTTATTTTTGAATCCCTTTTTAAAATCTTCTTTAATATTTAATTATCAAAAAGATATCCTTCGATATTTTCTTCTAAAATATTTCTGTACTATTTATGTACATTTATTCCATTTGGAATTCAGGTTTCTTCATGGTATAAGATAAGGTTCCAATTTTAATTATCTGAAGATGAATAACAAATCAACGGAGCCCTAGGGACCGAATAGCATCCATTCCTAACCTATTTGAATAACACTCTGTGTTTGATGTATGACGTTTCCATGTGTGAATCACGTTGCCTGTGGGCACTCCATCCTATGCCACTGACATTTGTTTCTATTCTGGGACTCATACTGCCTTCTCTATATTATTACAACCTTGTAGTGAGTTTTGCCACTTCATAGGGCAGGTCTTGTTTTATTTTAGTCACTTTTTTAAAATTCCAAGTTATATTATTTATTCTTTTACACATTGACCTGTTTGCATTATTTGTCCTTCACAAACTATTGCCTTTTAAAAAAAAGAAATATATTTTCCGCTTATTTATTTAATGATAGTAAATCTAATTATGAAAGACATATTATTTGAACAGAACCTATAGTCTGAATGTTGATTTTGTTAGTGAAACTACATAAATCATTTAGGGTTTCAATCTCAGGTTGTCTCTATTATCACCCTGTATTTGAAGCAGAGCAAGTGAACTCACTTCCCCATCTTCTTTCCTTCTGTAAAATCAAAACAAGGGAAACAGAGCCCTACTTGATTTTCTGAAAAGTGTTTGTTTCTGGATCGGTTTCAGAAAGAAAACAGTAATTGTGCTTTCACCATCTTGGCTTTCTAAAGTCAGGGGGCATCATTTCTGGGTTCCAATTTTAGTAGAGAATCTGGCCCCCATGATTAGAATTGTCCCCTAGAATATACATAGAATTAACTTCTGCCAATTCTATTAGTCGTATCTCTCATCCCTTGCATGTTTTAGAGTATTTAACGATACATATTAATTCAATTAAATAAAAAAATATTTACCACGGCATACATTTATTTATTTATATTCCATCTGCTATCACTAAGAATTTGAGTACAGCCTGCAATGCTCTTCTTTCAAGAGTAAAGAAGCAAAGAGGCCATTGCTCGTCTTGGCTTGTTTAGAATATGCCAAGATTTTAGTGTGTGGAAGGTTTCTCATCTAAACTTTCCTTACTTCTAACCAAAGTAAAATTACTTTGCTTCAGAATCTGTTAGGTTTTATTTGTTTTTTTATTTTAATTTACTTCTTTTTTTTTTAGAGACAGAGTCTCACTTTATTGCCCTCGGTGGAGTGGTGCGGCATCACAGCTCACAGCAACCTCCAACTCCTGGGCTTAGGCTATTTAAAACCTTGGACTCCTTATTCAAGGCATGAGAATTCCAATGATACATTGCACTTTATTTATCAGAAAACAGCTTTGAATTTCCAATAAAGCATAGGTCTGTAAACGTAAGCATGGCTGGCTATCTAAATCAGTTCTCTTGTTATAATTGGAACATGTAAAGACATAAAGTCCAGGGCAAGTGAGCAACGTCTTCCCCACCCTGAATATTTCCTTAAAACATTTTATTCCTCCTACTCCCGTTTACTGATAACTGCACAGGGCCATAAAAACGTAGTCAGGTGACACCTTGCTTAAGTGGACTTTTCTTCAAGCTATCACTGTGCCTGACATTGCGTAACTTCACATGGGTGACGTAAAGTGTAAGAAGCTTTAGATTGTTCCAGGAAAGAGAAGGAAGGAGAGAGAGCACGCACAGGAGAGGGTATGCATGGGAGGCTTGACGGGCATCTGTGAAGAAAAGTTACCTTTGGAATGTCTGTTCCCATACACTGCAAGGGAAATGCCTCCGGGACGGTCTGTGTCAGAGGGTGGAAGGTTGATCTGTTAAGCCCTCCCCGTCAGAATATCAAGTGCATATACCTGATGACTAATTTGTCATAAATTTCACATTTTTCTTAATAGTCCTCAAAGTGATGGAGGGTCATTTTTGTTTACCGCCTGAGTTTAGTTTCACTCTTCTTGGCAAATGGCCTGTTGCAGTGATTAACATTTACAACTCTATGCATTTTCCTCATCATAATTTCTTAAAGATTAACTGCCTTTTTAATGATACTGAAGGTACAGAGAAACACACCATGTTGCCTACAGGAAGCAAGCAACCCGCGTACTCCGGCCAGCCCCAGCGCCGATAGGTTGTTGCTGTGCAAATCTTTAAAAATTTGAGAGAGATCTGACTTTTCAGTCGGTGGAGATATTTATAGTCTTTCACAGTTCTTAAATAAGTAAACCTTCAAAAACGAAAATGGGGTCAAGGAGAAGAGTCTCTTCAAGGCATCATTCTCTGAGTGCCTATGAAATCGTGATGGGAGTTCTCTTTGCCATATTAGTGGTGGTCTGTGCTGGATTAACGGCAGTATCCTGGCTGGCAATCAAGGAAGCAGAAAGAGGTAAGTCACATGGGTTTGGTCCAGAAGAGTCTCTCAGACGTGTGTGTGCTCTAATCTCAGTTACCCTGTCAGGATATTTCATTCATTGCTGTGGATTCATGACAAGACATTCATGGTCATTCACATTCTTCCTTCCAGTTGACATCATAGAATATTAGAAAAATTAATTGGTGTGCAATTTGAAACTTAATCCAGAATTCAAGCAAAAGACCCAGTTTCATTTTTTTCAATAAATGATGTTACATACATTTCTCAGTTTTAACATATAACCAAGTAGGTTTCATAGCCCAGGGGTTCATTTTGGCATAATTTAAATAAGCACGTTAAAACATTGTTGACTCTACTAGACAAATAGTCAAAGTTAATGAAAAAGGTATTAAAAGTGTTTATTTCTATAGAATAAGATGTTCATTCTCCTATTAGGCTAATGATTTTAATTACAGAATTATAAAAGAACTTGGATATAAATATAGACCTATAAGGATCCCAAGCTGAGTAGCAAGTTTTGATAAATAGAAAAAAAATAAAAACTGATAGCTCTTACTGAAAGCTAAGTTGGTCTGTACCAAGTTTTTTGAAAAAACTTTCAAATGTATTACCTTGCTGCAACAAGCCTATAGGTGGTTATTGGTACCCACATTTTACAGGTAAGGAATTTGAGACAGAGAAATTAGGTAACTACCTAAGCGTGCATCACTACTAGCTAGCAGAAATAATATTCTAAACTGGACACTTTTGTCTTACCAGGTATTCATTTATAGAGTGCATAAAAATATTTAAAATTGAGGATAACCTGGTTAGTAAGAATTCAATTTTTCAGACAACTATTATGTGTTTTAAATGGTAAATTATAAATTATAAGTGGGTGTATAATTTCTTTCTGAAAATTTATAGGATAAGAACTTTTATAGATGAGTTTTAGCAAATAATTCTCAACTTTTGATTTAGTCATTTTTCTCTATTTAATAAATAAGTTTAAAATAGAATATAATAAACACTACTTACAGTTTTATAAAATAATTTTAGTATAATCTAATCTCTGGCCTATTTAAATGCTACACTCATAAACCAAAAAAGAACACTTGTGGGTATTTAGAGAAAAAGAACACATGTATATTTTAAGTGATTATATAAACTACTAAAAAATTACACAGATTCAATTAGACTTTTATAAAAGTAGTTGTTTTGGTCTTATGTAAATATTGGGAATAATTTCCAGGGGTCTACACATTTGGAAATCCACTGAAATTGTTGATGTTCAATAAAAATATATAGGTAAGTTATTCTACAATAGAAGATAAATATTTATGAATGCTAATATTATTGAATAGTGAACACCTAAACGTAAAAAGCTTTTTGAGTTAAAGCTATACTAAATACCAGAGGACTTAAAACATATCTTTTTTTAGTATAGGGTTTTATCTTAACTATTTTAGATATAATTTTAGACTTATAAAAAATATATATAAGCTTCTCACACAGGCTATCTTGCCCTAATGTTAATATTTGTATATATAGGATAATTTTCATGGCCAAGAAATGAACGTATACATAATATTGTTAACGGAACCACGCGCTTTATACAAATATCTCCAGTTTTTCCACTAATGCCTTTTATTGGCTTAGGATGCAATGCAGATTCCTATGTAAGATTTAGTTATTATGTTTCCTTAGTCTCCTACAGTCTCTGACAGTTCTTTAATCTTTCTTGTCATCCACATTAAATATGCAAATCTCAACGCAATTTTGAGTATAAGAAATTAAACTATATGTAAATAATGTGACATCAATTTTTCAGTGGTAAACCTTACATGTAAGTTTATTGCTTGAAATACCATTTCTAATGCTCCTCTGGACTGGAAAGTCTGATAGATCCTGGCTATTGAAGCAGTCATTTTTATGTCCAGTCTCCAGATTTGTCATTTAAAACCTATGCTACCTTGAGAAATTTTCTTATTCTACGCCCTTATTCCCTTATCTAGGGTGTATTTCTTTATAGCATCTTCTCACACCAAGTCATTGTGAGAATTATGTATTGTTATTATTATATTTCCTAATGATTTCACCATTGCATGAATTTCAAGAAAAACGATTTATCATAAATATAAATAGGTATCAAAGAAAATATCCTAATAAACCAGTTGTGCAGGATTTAAGGGTACATGTTATTACCCATGTTTATATTCAATTTTTTAGCCATTGTTTTTACATTTTTTCCTATTGAGATAATTTCTACAACATTCTCAATAATGTCTCCGATAAAGTTAGTTACCATCTAATGGCAAAAGGTCATGCATGCCATTTTTATAATTATTACATTGAAAGAAATAGCTTTAAAGCTATGTTCCAAGGTAACAGAAACACTGAAATCTTCACAGCAATCCACATGTCAAAACCCAGTGGTGTCCCTGGACTATAGGTGTTCCAGAAGCCTCTGAAAGCCACTACAAAACTTTTAATGGGTTGCTTCTCACCGTGTTTCCCTGAATCAGTTCTCGTAATTGGTGGAAATTGATCTGTCCATGTATCATCCAACAGGAATCTTAGTAATAATAAAACTTGAATGCTTAGAGGATGGGTAAGAACTCAAAGAAAAGAAAAAAATAGGATGGAAAACTGTTTTTAACCTTTTAAAACTTCCACCAGGCAGCTGAAAAATAAAAATAAGAGCTGATTTTGAAATGCAAAGACTAAAAACAAAAAATGAAAACTACAGGTTAGTGGGCCACCACCTCAAGCAAGACTTTACTTCTGTGCCTTAACAAAACATTCCTATTCTCTCCTATTCATAATTCATATATTTAGTGTTTTGTTTCTCATTGATTTCTCTAGATGCAGCATTTGGACAAAGTCATGAAGCCAGAGGAACATTTAAAATAACATCCGGAGCTACGTATAATCCTAATTTGCAAGATGAAGGTTCAGTGGATTTCAAAGTTCTTGCCTTTGACCTTCAGCAAATGGTAGGAAACTATCTGTCTTCAACTACTTTAAAATTTCATAACATAATTTCCCTCACTTCTTGTCAAAAGATACATAGGTCCTATTTCCTCACTATGAAGGATTAGTAAATAAATACAGTATGCCTAAGGTACTTAAAAGTGTGAGCCCATGACCACAGAAAAATTGTCCCAATCCTAAGCAGAACATATTCTTTTATATAAATTTTTGAACAAATGTTAAAACTAAATTTAATTCAATCTTTTAATCATGGCTTTTAGATAGATGACATCTTTCAATCAAGCAATCTGAAGAATGAATATAAAAACTCAAGAGTTTTACAATTTGAGTGAGTACAGCTTAAATATTTTCCACTGAAAGAAAATACAGAATCACAAATTAATAATTTTTTTGCAAATACTAGTAATAGTGTCACTATGTACAGGAAGAAGGAGAATATTTAAAGTATTCCACATTTTTATGAGGATTAGAAAAGTGGCCCAGCATAAACTTTCACTTTAGTAGCTAATAACAATAATAACTTATGCTAAGTGCTCTGTGTTAACATGTTTCTCTCTCCTAAGAATAACATCTTGCAGAGACACATGGTGGTGCCTGAGGTTGAATCAGATGCAGCTGCAGATCATAGGGTTTGATTTCCTCCAAACATCAGGAAGACGTCTATTCATTCTTAATAATATTTTACGGTGTCACCCCACTTTATTTACATTATAAAACATAATGGAGAGGGGAACTGTATACTGTTGTACCCAGAGGGCATAAGACTGTACTCAGAGCAAAGTAAGTGTTCAATTAATCAATGAATCTTAGATAAATAGGATAATGATAAAATTACATTATGGATACTTAAGTCTAAAATGAACATATATATAATTCGTGGAAGAACTTTTTATTAACCAGTTTTTGGATTTCTCACAAAGACAATTCATGTGTGTTTTGCTGCTGTTTGAGTCCATGGGGAAGAGTCCAGGTTTGCTATTCTGCCATCTGACAACACTCTGAATCTCATGTTGTCTATACTGAAAAACTGCCAAATGTTTTCTTGGAATAGAGATAAAAATCAGCAGGAAAGTGTAGGAAAAAAAACCTGTAATGCTAGTTAGAATTGATTAAATGAAAAGGGAAAAAAAGCAAAGAACTAGCATTCTGTTAAAAAAATAGGGGGAAATGATGAAAACTTCTTGTATCTGTAAAATAGAAGGGAGAAAAACCTTCAGAATAATTAAGAATAAGGCAGCACCTGTGGCACAGTGGGTAGGGCGCAGGCCCCATATACCAAGGGTGGTGGGTTCAAACCCAACCCCAGCCAAACTGCAAGAAAAAAATAGCTGGGTGTTGTGGTGGGTGCTTGTAGTCCCAGCTATACAGGAGGCTGAGGCAAGAAAATCGCATAAGCCCAGGAGTTGGAGGTTGCCGTGAGCTGTGACGCCACACCAGAGCACTCTACTGAGGGTGATAAAGTGAGACTCTGTCTCTAAAATAATAATAATAATTCAGAATAACAAAGCACAGAAGGGAAGACAATGTATCTAGAGCTTCGGAAAACTGTAGATCTTATGGCACAAAGTGGCAGAAAGGAAACTCTCTGGTTAAGCTTCTATTTCAGGCCAAGAATTTTGTTTGTGATTTAAGTAAAATACATTATCTTATCCATTCCTCACAAAATAAGGGGGAGGGAAATGTAATTACTCTGATTTATGAATATGACACTGAGGCTTGGAAATATTAACTTACTTCAAATCATACAGCTAGTTTAAGTGTCAAGGGATGTATCCGAACCCACTTCTGTTGTTCTAATCTAGCCTTGCTCCTCCTTCCCTATTCAGGGCGTCAGAGTAGCAGAGCCCAAAGCGTGCAACTGCTGGTCGGGATGGCAGGTTTCCTTTTTATTTCAAAACAGATGAACAGACCCAAGATATAGTGGAAAAACACATTTATCTTTTTCTACAGAAAAAAAGAAAGGTGATAACAAGCCTGGGATAGGAGGCAGATCAACTAATGAAAGCCAAGATAAGCAAGGATAAACCCAACTTACGGCAGTTAAACACCTGAGTTAGCTGGACTAATGGCAACAGCTCTTTGTTACAACCATCAATCTCCGCATATGCCTTTACCATGGAAGTTAAGTGTTATTTTTAGGCTGCTGCTACCCTGAAATTGAAGGTAGTTACCACAGTTAAGAGAGAATGAGCAATGGGACAGCTCCAGACCCACAGTTTAGAACCAAAGCACAATACACAAATTCCAGAGAAGAAAGCAGTGGCCTCCATGTATGATTTTATGATATCACTATGCATAAAATTTCAATAGTTACTCGTTTTACATTTATTCATTTACCATTTATTATTATATGCCAGGGCCTAAAATTATATATTTTCCTTGCTGTTACACAGCTTGTAGTCAAAGAGAAATTACTATAATTTTCTTGTCCCCCATTGTATTATACATTGATGTTTGTGGTTTAAGGATTCAATTAGAGGAATAATCAGGAATTATAAAAATACTCAAAAAAATAAGTTCTCTTATACTTTTTCTGTAACAGAATTATGCTCTTTTTGTAAAAGTTAAACTTGTTAGCCTTATTTTTTATTTTTTATTTTATTTATTTATTTATTTATTTATTTATTTATTTTTGCTGGTTTTGGCCAGGGCTGGGTTTGAACCTGCCACGTCTGGTATATGGGGCCAGAACCCTACTCCTTTGAGCCACAGGCACCCCCCCATGTTGGCCTTATTTTGAAATGAAAATGGCAAATATGTGCAGGCCGATGGTGTTCCTGGCATGCCAGTTAGTTTAGTATGATCAGCAAAAGGAAGTCTCCATACGAATCCGAATTTCACCAAGTGCGAGTGCTTGTGAATTTGTTCTTCTGTGTGTCATTACTACCATGAACTTTGGGCATTACCTACTCTGTTTCTCACCAGAGATTTGTGCATTTTTAGATGATCAACTTTGGGGAGTTTATCAATCTGTGGGCCACAGAACAGAAGCTAAATACCTTTTCCAATATCATGCTGAGTGCTAATGTCTGTCTGTCTTAAACAATCATGCTTTTTCTCTGCTACTACCATGTTTCCCCGAAAATAAGACCTACCTAAAAAATAAGCCCTGGCAGGATTTCTATGCATTTGTTAAATATAAGCCCTACCCCGATAAGAAGACCTAGTGATGCATTTCGGCTCACAGAGGAAAACATCCCCTGAAAATAAGCCCTAGTGTGTCTTCTTGAGAAAAAATAAATATAAGACAGTGACTTATTTCCGGGGAAACACAGTAATTTTCATATAAAAACTAAAGACAGAGAGTAGAGCAAAGAATTACACCCCCAGAGTCACATGTGCAGGAATTACGGGATCAGTGGCCACACATTGCCTAGGGACCACTCTCTCCCTCTGCCTGTCTCACTGTGTTCCCTGAACAGCCACTGGGCTTAATGCATTAAGTCTCATGCTTTCACCTCTACATTCATGATTCTTCACTATCATTTTTAGCCCTGCATAGAGTTAAACAATTTATGGGAAAACTTGTGAAAGAATCTACATTCAAACCAGGCTGATAATACCTTACTTTACCCCCTTTTTATTTCCCTTAAATTATCTTTTTATTAATGGTTATACAGGTGTTACTCCTCTCTAAATCCTCAATGCTGGTTGCTAGAGTGGCATGTTGAAAGTACTAAAGAAATCCAAGTGCAGTGAGTTAACTGAGGGGAGTAGTAACCTTTGTAGAAACACGTGAGTGGATTTGAAGATGTGATGGTACATTTAGATGTCTTTGGGGGGGAGGGTTAGCATTAAGATTGTAATATGACTCAAATCTGATACACATTGATTATTTTTCATAATGACTTCATTGTAGTTTTAGCAAAACCTAAAGGCAAGTCAAAGCTGGGATAGAGACTCTACGGTAACTTTGTACTTTCACTACTTTTATAGACACACTGAGACTATGAAAACTGTGTGTGTGTATATGAATGACAGAGCGGACAAATTAAAGGTCTGTTTTGTTAGAAGGAAAACTGTAATCACTGCTTACTTACTTTTTCTTTTTTTTTTACCTGTTCCTGAAAACGACACATTGGTGTTACGTTTGTTTCATTTGAAGCTTTTAAAAATCAGCTCTTCAAATACGATGTGACAGAAACTAAATTACAGTTTCTGAAATCTCCACAAAGCAGCACTTGTCTTACCTCCCCCAAATCATCTTCAGCTTAATCAGGGTACATATCCCTAAAATTATATGAAAGGTACAGAATGCTTTGAAAGAGAACATAGAATGCAAAGTTAAAACCATCTAAGAAGGGAATACGAGTAAAGATTAAAGAAATTTATTCTGTACTTTGCACAGAGATCAAAACTATTGCAAAGACAAGTACTTTACAAAGTAATCAAACTATACATTAAAATGGCACTGGAAAACTGAAGCAAATATTTTTGTCCTCTCAACATAGGGTTAAATAAGTGTTTATTTAGTCATTCATTCATTTTGTCATTCATTTACTTAATACACTTATATAGGGATTGCTTATAACCACGTAATTCACTAGGTTCTAAAAGATAGATAGTAAGACAAAGTCTGTTATTAAGGATCTTATACAACCACCATCATTAAGACATTTTCTCTTGCATTGATGAATTTAGAACTGTTTCAAACTCTCTCTCTTTCTCCCTCTCTCCCTAGTTCCCTCCCTCCCTCAAGCTATTTTATTTTATTTATTTATTTATTGGAGTGCATGTATAGATCATTTTATTGAAACAAATGACACATTTTATTACACGAGTTAATTTTTATGTCCAAGCACAAGGATAATGAAATATATTTTCCATGAAAAATATTATATACATTAAATGACATACAGTGGTAACCCACCTACAGGAGCACCTTAAAGCGAAGTGAATAGATAATAGTCATTAATAAAAGTCAAGCTATAAGGAACCTGTGAAGGTGAAGGTATAAATTCCCTGATTTGAGGGATTTAAAATGTTGTTGCAGAGATGCTACAGAATCAAGACATCCTAAGTAACGTCACCAGGCAGTACACAGCACATGGCATAAACAGTCTGTACTATAGTGCAAGGAAGAGAAAGATGTGCAATGACTTAGTCTGACCTTCGCTTAAATGCTTTGGTCTGGAAGGCTCACCACCTCAGAAGAAAACTCCTTCTATTCCAACAAAAGAAAATTTTCATGCTGCTTATGTGATTCTCTCACATATCTGAAAAAAGTGTTCAATATTGCTATGGACAGCCTATAAACAACCTGTTGAATAATTAGTGGTTTTGACCATGATTTGTTTGTGGCTTTATAACTTCAGTTACTAGAACATGTTTTATTATCCTCAATCAAGATTTTATTTCTTTGATTCTCACCCACGGATTCTGGTTGCAGTTATCAGTTCTTTAGAGAATAAAAGTTATCTCTGTTTCTGCTGTTATCGCACTAACTGCAGACAGGCTGCAGGAGTCTGTGTCAGAAACTCTCCTGTGTGTCCTCTCTCCTTCTCCACTGGGTTCTGCATCAGCCCTACCAAAGGAACTGCATGCTCTCAAAAGCATCTGCTTTCTCTGCTTGTGTGTTTTCATCTGTTAAATGTGTTAGACTCCAATTCTCTCCTTACTACTGCGTTCATCCTTACCTTCTACCCATAAAATCCCTTAGGAGCAGTCCGTGTCACCTTTCCAAGGAGGATCCTTAGCTC
>CAUYQV010124909.1:0-26283 GCA_963574575.1 Galagoides demidoff
TCAGAGAACTGAAAATAGACCTGCCATTTGATCCTACAATTCCTTTATTAGGTATATATCCAGAAGACCAAAAATCAAATTACAACAAAGATATTTGTATCAGAATGTTTATTGCAGCCCAATTCATAATTGCTAGGTCATAGAAGAAGCCCAAGTGCCCATCGATCCACGAATGGATCAATAAACGGTGGTATATTTCCACCATGGAATATTATGCAGCCCTAAAGAAAGACAGAGATTTTACCTCCTTCATATTTACATGGATGGAGCTGGAAAATGTTCTTCTTAGTAAAGTATATCAAGAATGGAAGAAAAAGTATCCAATGTACAAAGTATCCAGCCCTAATTTGAAATTAAATTATAGTTTTCATAGAAAAGATATAACCTAATTATAGCCTTAGAATATGGGGAGGGGGGAGGCTGAAGGGAGGGTTAGATGGTGGGTGGGTGGAGGGAGGGTGATTGGTGGGGTCACCTCTATGGTTTATCTTACAAGAGTACAAGTGAATCTTTCTAGAAGTAGAGTATGAACGTCTTAATAACTAAGAAAATGACACGAAGGCTAAATTAACCAGTTTGATGAGAGTATTTCGAATTGTATATGAAAACACCACACTGTACCCCGTGATTGCATTAATGTACACAGCTATTATTTAATAATAAAAAAAAGATGTCTTAACTGGCAGAATTATAACAAATAAATGGTGGTCAAAAATTCAAACAGATTTACAGAGTACTTGTTACACAGGTGAAAGTACATGTAGTAAGAATAAGGTGGCTGCCACAAGACCCTAGGTCTGATCTGATAGGTCCTAAGTGACCTTCACCTCCTGTCTACCAGTCTTACTGTTTTGTAAATTTAGTTCCTACCCTAAAGATGACTATTTTGAGTAGTTTAGGAGGGTTGATTTTAGGAGATTAACTTTTGAATTGGAAGGCTGTTTTGAGTCTTAGGTTATATTCATTATTATTGCTTAAGATAAAGATTAACAGAGTTTTTACTTTGAACTTACATGTATAAAACTGTGATTTGGGGAATGGAAGAACAGAAGGGTCTTGGAGAAGCTACTCTTCCTCTTCTCCAAAATCACTGGCCTTCTGACAAAGTTTGGTAGACCTATACCCATCTCTGCATATTGGCTAACAGTGACAGGCAGTTGGGCCCTCTTTGTCTGGTAACCCAGACAACCTGGAGAAGAGAAAAAAAGATGGAGAAAAGAAAGGGGTGGGGGGAGGAAGAGAAGGATCTGCCCATGGAATCACTGCTGGGTATTTTCCCTACACTGTGTAATCTTCCCACCATTCTTATGCAGTAGTCATTATTGTGCTTGTTTACACAAGAGGCAGGACTGATGTTCTAAAACTCAAAAACCATTTACATGAGTTGATTCATCTAATAAAAGGCAAGGCATTGGTACAAATTCATATCTACATAACCCAGCAGCCCACATTCTCTACCTAGTATCTGTGAGGGGAAACTCCAGCTATAGAAGAGAGAAAGAAAGGCTCTGAGAGGAGGAATGCTAGAGTGAGCAAATCTTCCTCCCAGTAGAACCATCTTGAGATGGCCCAGAGCACATGTCCCCAGCCCAGCAGGCCCCAAGGTTGGGCATTGCCTGCTCCCTCGCCTACATGCTCCCCACCCCAAGCAGGAAGGCAAGGACAAGCCTACGCTTGGGCACAGGAACTCCACCTTTGAGAGATGTAAAGGGTTTTGGCTCTGAAGCCCTCCAGGTTCAGTACAACCTTGTTATCCTCCTGGGGCTGCTGCCAGAACCCCTCATTCTCTGGGAGGAGGAAAATTTTCAGGGCACACAATCCCAGCATGCTATGGCCTGCCCTGGAAATGGTGGCGATCATTCCAGAAGCAAAAGTTATTTATCAAAAGTGCAATTTGATAATTTCAGCATAACTCCTGTGAAAACATCATCACAATCGAGAAACGAGTACCCCAAATTCCTCACCCACAAAGCTTCCTTGTAATTATTTGGATATTTTTTCCCTTGTCCGCCCACCTCCAAGTAGTCTCTGATCTGCTTTTTCTCATTATACATAACTACTCACTTTCTAGAACATCATATAAATAGAATCATATAGCAGGTACTGCTTTTTTTTATTATTTTTTTTTTTTTTTTACTATTTTGGCCAGGGCTGGGTTTGAACCCACCACCTCTGGTATATGGGGCCGGCACCCTACTCCTTTGAGCCACAGGCACTGCCCACATGTACTGTTTTTACTTGGCTTCTCCCATGCAGAGTACATATTTGGAGTTTTGTCAATGTTACTGCATGTATCAATATTCTCACTTATTGCTAAATAACATTTCATATATATATCACAATTTGTTTATACATTCACCTATTGATGGATATTTAGGTTGTTTCCAGTTTGGGGTTATTGCAAACAAAGCTGCCATGAAAATGTACATGTCTTTGTAGGAATCTCTGCTTCCTTCCTCCCTTAGGTAAATACTAAGAAGGGAATGATAGATCTTCTGAGGGATTACGTTTTTAACTTTCTAAAAAACTGTTAAACTTCTTTTCAAGGTAGTTACACCATTTTCTGTTCCCACCAGCTGTATATATTTCCAGTTGTCCCATATTCTTGACAACACTAGGTACTCTCATTCTTTTTCAATTTAGCCATTGTACTGGGAATATACTGGTATCTTACTGAGTTATTAACCTGTATTTCTCTAGTGGATAATAACATTGAGCATCCTCTGTGTGCTTGTTTGCCCTTTGTACACCTTCTCTGGTGAAGTATCGCCAAAACCCTTCACTCATCTTTTGTAAGGATGTGTTACTTCTTCTTACTGAGTTGTAAAAGCATATTCTAGACACAAGTATTTTGTTAGATATATGATTTCCTATATTCT
This sequence comes from Galagoides demidoff, assembly GCA_963574575.1. Lineage (NCBI taxonomy): Eukaryota > Metazoa > Chordata > Mammalia > Primates > Galagidae > Galagoides > Galagoides demidoff. Next base: position 2,880 of record CAUYQV010124909.1, read on the forward strand.
TCTCAAAGTGAGCCTTTGTTCATTTTCATAAGTATCTTTTGAAGAGCCAAAGTTTTTAATTTTGATGAAGTCCAACATATCAATGTTTTTTACAGATTGTTGTTCTTTATGTGGCAGGTAAAAATTCTTCACTATGGGCAGTGCTGTGGCTCAAAGGAACAGGGCGCCAGCCCCATAGGCCAGAGGTGGCAGGTTCAAACCCAGCCCCAGCCAAAAACTGCAAAAAAAATTATTCACTAAACTCCAAATCATTAAAATATTTTCCTCTGTTTTCTTTTTAATGTTTTATAGCATTAGCTTTTACATTTAGGAATATAATCCATTTCGAGTTTTTCATAAGGAATAAGATAAAGATTGAGGTTCCTTTTTCCCCCTCATCTTGCTATGCAATTGTTGCAAAAATTATCCTTGAATTTCTTTGGCACCCCTGCAAAAAATAAATTAATAACATGTGTGTGGATTTGCCTTCAAGGAGAAACTCTGAGGTGCCATTAAAATTACAGAACAGATTGCGCAAATATCAGTTTGGGCAACAATTTTTTAAAAATGTATCAGAGAGCAATTCATTTAACAAGATAAGTGCTGACATGACTGCTATACCTTTGGGTCTGAATCTGCAATGTTCGTTAATAATTTCACAAGTTTGGCACCAAAAAAAATCACTCATCAAAGAGCACACTCGAGCCCTGTCCTTGAGGGTTTCAAGGACCAAAAGGAGTAGGAAACATGCTTGCACTCATGCCTGCTCATCATACCAAGGTAGATGCTTAATAGTATCCAAAGAAATTAAGAAAGGTGAGACTTTTCCCAATCAGGTAATCACAGGAGCTTTCCCACTGAAGACGGCCTTGAGGGTAAGATTTGAACACAGAGAAGAGAGAAGTAAATTCCAGAAGGAATGGAATGAAAAGAGGCATGAATACAAGGGGAAATAAAAAGGAGGTAAATAAGAATAGAATGGAAACCAAAGAGAGATGTAAGTAGTAATATGTTATACATCCCAGAATGTTCTGTGCAGATAAGGTTGCTTGACAGGTTGCCTTATCAGGAAGAAAATGAGCCAGTAATGAGCAGAATTCCAAATGCCAATGCCCTGCTCAATCCACCATATCCATGCAGTTAATTAATTTAAAATTGAAAACTTAAAGAAAAGAAATAACTTATGTCTTTTAAATGGTTACCATTTCAAGGAAGAAAATATACAAAACCAGAGGTCCAGGTCCAACCAGTTTTTTCCATGAAGTTTTTCCTGGACTTTTTCCAGGCCTTAGGTATCTTCTCTGAACACTAACTCCATAATAGTAACTTATCAAGATACAGCAGACCCCCTCTTCTAAGAGGGATACATTACAAGACCCCCAGTGGATGCCTGAAACTACAGATAGTACTAAATTGTATATATGCTACTGTTTTTCTATACATACATACCTATGACAAAATTTAGTTTAAAAATAAGGCACTGTAAGAGATTATCAATAACTAATAATAAAATAGAACAATTGGCTCAGTGCCTGTAATTGAAGTGGTTAGGGTGCCAGCCACACACAGCGGAGCTGGTGGGTTCGAGCCCAGTCCGGGCCTGCCAAACAACAATGACAACTGCAACCAAAAAATAGCTGGGAGTTGCGGCAGGCACCTGTAGTCCCAGTTGCTAGGGAGGCTGAGATAAAAGAATCACTTGAGCCCAAGAGTTTGAGGTTGCTGTGAGCTATGACACCACATTGCTCTATGGAGGGCAACATAGTGAGAGTCTGTCTCCAAAAAAAAAAAAAAATAGAACATTTATAACAACATACCAGTAACACTACTCTTGTGCTTTGGAATGATTTTTAGGTCAAATAAAATTTACTTGAACAGGAGTCATAACCCAAAGAACTCCTAACTTGCTAATGGGCAGAAAATGTCAGTAGCTCTATAGCTGACATGTTGGACAAAGGCACGATTCATGTTCCAGGTGGGATGGAGAGAGTCAGAGTGAGATTTTATCACACCATGCAGAATGGCAGGCAACTTCAAACTTGTAAGTTGTTTATTTGTGGATTTTCCATTTAATATTGTCAGACCACCGTTGACCACAGAAACTCTGGCTGGTAAAACCCTGGATAAGGGAAGACTGTGGTGCTACTTTTACTGTTATCTCCCCTGCCACGCAGTTAGTCTTGCCCCCGAACGCCTATCTCTCTTCCTTATTTCAATACACATTTCTTACATTTTTACTGATGAAATTTTTCAAGTATACCCTAACACCGTACATACACACAGGAAATATTTTCATTCAGAAATATTTTTGTTTGGTGATTTATCTAGCAAAGGTGGCAGATGGTGTTAGAATTAAGGTTATTTCTTACAGACTAATCTGTGTGTAGTTTGTTTTGAACCAGTATGTTCTCCTCCTTTTGATAGCTCTATATCAGGTTTATGTATAATTCAATCATTACCTTGGGGCATACTATTTGATGATTACAATAAAAAAAGAAGAGATCTATTTTGTTGTCCTTTGTGAGGGGACTTTCATTATCACATGTCACTCAGTTACAAGAGTTTATGGGACCATTTACACCCAACGGACACTTTAAACATACGGTTTTTATGACAACTAAACTCCAAGATAAATGAAACATTTAAAAAAGATATTAGGATCCTTTCCTGGGTCTTTGATTGATATGAATTGGGGCGATAAAAAGGGTTTTCTTCTGTATAGTCCTGCCTGTTACAAGTCGCTGGAGAAATGGAGCTGAGATGGAGTGTTCCAAATAGCTAATAGCCCAGAATTGCTCACTCGGTGCCAGCGGGGCCTCCAAAGCTGGTAATAAAAAATGAAAAATAAGCAAATGATTTTTAACCAATGTAAAAATACTTTAGGTCAATTGAAAAAATATTTTTGGAGGCTTTCTATAAGATTTTGTTCAAATACGGTCAGTGGCTACCCCCTGCTATCAAATAGCAACTAGTGACCTATTGTTTCCCCAAAGTCATCTTTTTGTCAGGAAGCTATTTTGTCTCCAAGAAAGTCATTTAAAATGCAAGCCCCTTCCTCATAGTCTAGCAGTTGGAAAAAAAATTAAAATAAAATAAGAATATTATAAAATGCAAGCCTCTCAAATGGGAGATACTTAAACACAAAGTACATGGGAGTACTATTGCATCAACGGCAAATTTTTTAATTTTAAGAAGTTCACTGTGGTTTCACTGGGGGTTAAGTCCATATTCTTAGAAAATACATGATGAAGAGAATCGTCATGACTTCTGCAGATTACTTTCAAATGGTTCAGCAAGATGATAATAAGTGTTCTAATAACTGTAAAAACAATACTGTACGGGCAGCACCTGTGGCTCAGTGAGTAGGGCACCAGCCCCATAAACTGAGGGTGGTGGGTTCAAACCCAGCCCCAGTCCTGGCCAAACTGCAACAAAAAAATATCTGGGCATTGTGGTGGGTGCCTGTAGTCCCAGCCATTTGGAAGGCTGAGGCAAGAGAATTGCCTAGGCCCAGGAGTTGGAGGTTGCTATGAGCTGTGACACCACGGCACTCTACCAAGGGTAATGAAGTGAGACTCTGTCTCTAAAAAAAAAGCATATATTTTTATATAATGCAGGTACAGCAAGAATGTGTAGCAAAATGTGAACAATGAGTTGTATTTAGGTGAAGGCTATGTGAAAATATAATGTAACATTCTGGAATTTTTTCTATAGATATGAAAAATTTTTAAATAAAAAATTATTTGAACAGGGTTAAGGATCTGCCTGATCTAAGAAACACTCATAGAAAATGGTGTCCAGTGATACCTAAAAAAGCACCTGGTCTCTGAAGGCCATTTAGTGACTTATTTCTTTATGCCAAGAATTGCTGGGCTGCTTTTCCCCTGGGAGCTGCAAACCTCTAGCTTACCCCCCCACCCCCTGCATCGATAACTCTGTTCACAATATCTATCTAGCCTAATTTGTTATCTCAGAAGAAAAGGTGTCTTCACCAACCACCTATAAGCGAACTTCATATTCCATCTTTCCTACTCAAGAATTTGCTCCATCAACGATGCTCACCTCTCCTTTGACATCAGACTTACTGCTTCCTCTCAGCCTCTCCCTGATTATTCCCTCCCCCTGACCCTACCCTGCCTCTAAGCATATGTGTGATGCCCTTTCACAACTTTTTTTTTTGGTGGGGCACATGTCAATTTGTTTTAAAAGTTAAGGAAACACAACTTTTAAAACATCTGTAAAAGTGACAAAAAGTACTCCCTCCTAGGAACTTGGGGGGAAAAAAATAAGAGAGTTGAATGACAATCACACATGGATCCCACGGAATGGACCGAAGTGGAAATCTACAAAGTTACCCTATAGAGACAGAATCTATACAGTTACCTAAGGTCACAAATATCTGAATAAAATGATATTAGCAATAAAGCGTAGTTATAGAAACAATGTGGGAATTACTTAAAAGAGAAGCTCAGAAATATAGCAAGAGAAAAACAAAGACAAAACTCGGGGGATAGAAAGCAGAAGCGTGGTCGCCACAGAGTGGAGGGGCAACGGGGAACATGGTAGGGTCACGGAAACAGTCTATATTTTGATAATGATGGTGATCACATGATTAGACACATTTGTAAAATTCGTCAAATTGCGCTTTTAAAATTGGTAATTTTACTGCAGGTAAATTATAACTCAAGTTAATTTTTTAAATGATGCCAGCACTTAGTAGTTGCAATAAGATCGAGAGGACGTATGTGACAACTGATCACTACACACCTAGGAAAACATCCTGCTTATGATGCTGAGTAGTAAAATTGTTATCCTGCTACACCGCTCAGGGTCAAAGTGCCTTTCCCAGTCTGTGGTAGTCATTCTAAAGCTGCTTTCCACTGGGAGCGTCCAGCCTGCACAGAAGATGTAGTGCATTGTATGTCATAATAAAATTATCCTTTACTTCGTTTGAATATACCAAGAACTTCCCTCTTGCTCAGAGTCTACCCACGGCATTATCGTCTTTTCAGAGAGCTAAAAAGACATGCACAAACCTTTTATTTGTTATTAGATATTATCTCACCCACACAGAGCTTAAAATTACCAATAACAGCAGTAAAATTCTGTCCTTCCCTCTCTTTGTTCTCTGGGGGTGAGAAGGTAAGACAAAGAAAAAACGGTCTAATTGCATCCAGGATGGATTTCTCTCTTTTGTTAGGCTCAAATGACAAACCCAGGAAATTCTAAATTCTGGAAGCCCGTCTGTCAGCATCTGGTTCCCCAGAGACCAAGAGAATGCTCTCATTTAGCTGTAGGCTACTAGAGGCAGCCACACACCCGCCTGGGAAAATACATCATTTTTTGCAAGTGTGAAAATGACTGCTTAGGGGAGTTGGAGCCCTAGTTACATGCCCCATTTCAGAGCCTTCAGCCCCATCTGCAGGGACCAAATAGGACAGTGCTGGCCCTGGGGATTCAGAAATTCAGTTTCTGTCTGACAATCTCAGAAACTCCAGGCCTCACTGAAGAAGAAGGACTACCCTGTCACCAGCTCAGGAAACTCATCAAGAGCAGGGACCCAATCTTAGCTCACTGCTGGCCCCTCACTTATCATCCCCCAGCTGGAGCCTTCAGAGACTAATAAGTGGATGCCACTGTATGAGGGGGCTCTAGACAAAGAGCCACAGGCAAACCACTCTCGTCCTCTCAACCTCAGCATTCCCCTGAACTGCCCAGTTGAGCCTGTCTGCTCCCCAGCTAGGTGGGATTCCTGATCCTGCAGCCACACCCTCATCCCCCTGCCTCCCCGTTATCCCCCCGCATCTTGGCAACACTAAGCCGCCACATGATTCTAGTGTTCCACTGACATTCAGAAATATAAGACCTTTACTATTATCTAAATTTACAAGTCATAATTTAGCATATCATTTCTGACATAAAATGTAGTGAGTTCTAAAAAGAAAAAAAATGTCAGTTTCTCCTTCAGATTTTCAGTAAGAATCATTGTGTTTAGGCTTGGCACCTGTAGCTCAGTTGTTAGGGCGCTGGCCACATACACCGAGGCTAGTGGATTGGAACCCAGCCCGAGCCTGCTAAAAACAACAATGACAACTACAACAAAAAATTAGCCAGGTGTTGTAGCAGGCACCTGTAGTCCCAGCTACTTGGGAGGCTGAGGCAAGAGAATCGCTTAAGCCCAAGAAGAGTTTGAGATTGCTGTGAGCTGTGTGGATGGCACAGCACTCTTCCGAGGGCAATATAATGAGACTCTGTCTCAAAAAAAAAAAAAAAAAAAGAATTACTGTGTTCAGGATAATAGTGAGAAAGGGAACAGTGAGCTATTCTGAGATGCAAATGTTGGGGCATTGGCCAGGTCTACACACAAGCTAAACCATCAGCGCCAGAACATTTGCACCTGCCTTGTCAGCAGATACAGTCCAAATTTGTTTCTTAAACCTGTACAAGTGGCCAGGGAGCTCCAGATAGTCCTTTACAAATCAAGAAGGCCAGGACTATTGACCTTCAGAACACTGAGGCTCCCACACCACCACCACCTGCCCATCCAGCTCTACTGAGAGAGTGGTAGCCTCAGGCTACATCAAAACTGGGCTACATCAAGATATCATGCTGATGAGTTTTCTGAGCCTACTTGGACAGGGACAGGTATTAAAGAGGGCCCAGGCTTCACATGTTCTGGGTCATGGCAAAAGTTTTGAGACAGACTGTGTTGTGATCCATTGTTTCATTTCTGAGAAACACAGTTGACAGCACCCTTTGTTTCACCTGTGCAAATTTCAACTTGCTCAGCTTACTGGTCTTGCAAAGAGGGCTTCATTTGTTTCTGTCTGCACAGATTTTACATTTCTGGATTTTTGTGTATCTCAAAACTTTCATCATGACCCACATATGCAGAGCACGTTGGCTATAACGAAGATAGTCTAATTGAAGGCTCCTCCCCGTAGAAAATCCTATCATGGCCAGAGGAACAACATTTTTCTCCTCCATAAACTGGAAATTCATAAGTTATCTAAAATTCCTTTTGTCTTATGATGGAGTCCTATTAGTTTTCATTTATATTCCTCACTGTCAAATTATCTCTTCTTTTCACCCCTCCAGCATAGACCAGTCCCAGGAACTCATGCCTAGATTCTCAGGCTAACTCTTTTTGGCTTTGCTACCCAGTTTCAATATTGGCCAGGTCGATACATACTAAAGCATTACCTACATTTTTATTTCATATTACTTTTGAGAAACATTAGTGAGTCCCTTTAATCTAAAATACCAACTCTCAATGTCTTATCCAGTCTTTCAGTTCCCCACCACTCACATCTTCCCTACAGCAATCACCTTCAGTTCCACCCAAAACAGACTTACTCGTTTTCACTTAATCACTCTGATAAATACTCATACCTTTCCTGTCTCTCCAATTTCCTTTCCCTCCAATTTTCTCTCTTCTTACCTGTGATATAGAAACCAACCATATTTCTTTTCTTAGGACTCAACACAAGACTTAGCTTCTTCATTAAGCTTCCCTAACAATTTTTTTAGCTTACCACCGTCATTCCCCCGTTCCCTAGTGTCATGATCCATCTGTAATTCACACCACACCGTTTAGCGCTTTACTGTTTGCAAATTGTTTCATGCATGTGTTTCTGTGTACTTTGACTTACCTCATATCTCTCTAATACTTGTGAGAGTGCTAGATACTTTCAGGAAACTTCCTAAGTGATTTCTGGGCTGAAACACTTCGAGAACTATTGTTTCCAGCTACTTCCTTGTAGCTGTAGTGTCTGGAAAAAAAAAGAGAGAGAGAGAGAGTGAAAAAAAATTATATATAAGTCACTCAGAGCAGTGCTTGAAATTTAATAATCACCCTGTGGAAGAATCCTATTCCCCATGAGATTTGTAGAGGATGAACATCTCTCATCCTCTACACTGCTATTCCCTGGCTTTGACAAATAGAGTTCATCTCAAATCTCCCTTCAAACCATATTTAAACCTCCACCCTTCTAGCAAAGACTCCAGGCTAGGTCTCATTGAGCCAGTCATCTTTGCTAATTTGTACCTATTTTTGATTTACTAAATGCCAGCGTTCAGCTGGAGGACAGATGGAAAAGCTGTAGGTAACTGCTGACCTTCTGATTATAAGGATAAGATAACCATACCCGATTTCACATTCAGATATCTACAAAGATTGGATGTGAAAGATCTTTCCCAGGGTTAGAGAGAGGAAAGGAAGCATATGGCCCCCCAAATGGCACATGGCTAAAGGATTTATGAATTAATAGAAGGCAGGATTTATTATAACCGCCAAAGCTGATAAGAAATATGCTGGTGCTTTTCTGAAAGCCTTAATACCATTTTAAGAAGGTTAGTTCCAGCAGGGTATTTGTATGCCCTAAGTGAGTAAAATATACTACTAATAATCAGGACAAGCAGAGATTTTGCTTCCTGTGAGAGGCTAGTGGCTGCTGCCACTAAAGCATCGTGGAAACCTGTGACTATTCTGCAGAGACAGGGCCAGCTCCAGGCCCATCTGTGTGACGCAAGATGTTTGATTTGGTTTCTTTCTCTTCTTAACTGCCCTTCTCTGACCTCCCCCTCCTAGGTTCATGTCTCTCCCCAGCCCTGCACCCAGTCCCTGCCTGGCCATCTCCAAGATTAACCATCCTACCACCTTGTGCATTTTTCCTTACTTTCATGTCCATTGCAAATTCCTTCCACCCAGTATGAGATTCACACTACCAGTGATGGGAAGAGGACTCCTGGGGTGACGTGTCCCCTCCCCCACAAGGGTCACATGCAGGCATTTGAACAGGGAGAAGACTGACATAACCCTGAAGAGTAATGTATTTACAATTGAATTTCTCAAAGATATTTTGGCCTGAGAGTTTCCTAAACACAAATTACATTATAGACCATCTGAAAGTAGTCTAGAGTCAGTTACAGACAAGGCGGCCATAAGAGACTCTCTGGAGCGACTCTGAGGGCAGCCTCCAGCATGGGCAGAGTAGCATCTCCAGAGATGAAGGAAGGAGTGGGGCAGACTGCCAGTCACATGGACTGGTTGGGCTGGGGTAAAGAAATTAAGGTGAATTCTGGCGAAGAACCACTGCTGATGAGTCATGTGGTTGCCATATCTGACTCAGCATGGATGAAGGAAGACTTTTGCCTTTTCCAGAGGTGCCTCTGGGAAGGCTGCCATAATGTGTAGCATTGACCTATTCACAAATGACCTTTAGCCTCAAAGGGGGAACTGAGTCTCTCCGGTTAGTTAAGACAACCACAGTTAGCATCAGAAAGATATACAAATTTTCTTCCATTTCTTCCATTCATTTTTTTCTTTAAGCAAAAAATGAGTACTTGCTATTCATGTATGTCTCAAGGAAATGTAGAATTTTATCTTCAATCACATTCCTTTTGTTTTCTATAGGTCTATTTTTATTTCATTTTCTTTCTTTTCTTTTCTGTTTTTTTTTTTTTTTTTTGAAACTGAGTCTTACTCTGTCACTCTGGGTAGAGTGCCAGGGCATCATCATACAGCTCACAGCAAACTCAAACTCCTGGGCTAAAGTGATCCTCTTCCCTCAGTTTTTCTATTTTTAGTAGAGACAGGGTCTTGCTTTTGCTCAAACTGGTCTCTAACTCCTGGACACAAGTAATCCAACATGCTCAGTCCCTCAGAGTGCTACAATTACAGGCATAAGCCACCATATGTTCACCATGGACTAGTAATATTTCTTTTTCCAAAGATTCTCTGGAAAGATTATATTGTCATTATAAATACGTGAGAATAACCTGGGACAAGCAGGGTTGTGGGAGCAGGCAAAAAGTATTCATGGACTGGAAAATACAATAGTCAGCAGAGGCTGCATGAGATGTGTTAGAGTGCCCAGGAGATGGGACTGAACAGGCATGACTGATTCTGCGTGCCCATAGAGCTCACTGTTGGATAAAATTGAGTTTCAAGGTACATGCCAACCATCATCCCGTTACCTCATTCAGTGCACAGAGCAACCTCCCAAAGCTAGTGTTTCATTTCTCCTAGTTACAAATGCAGAAACTGAGGCTCAGAGATACTAAGTACATTGCTTGAGGTTAGAGATCAAGCCAATGAAAGAGCTAGGATTTAAGCTTGCTCCTATTCACCTCTTATTTCTACCAGGCAACACTCTACCTAGCTAGTTTTGAACACTGAGTAAAAAGAAAGAAGTGATTTGGAAACATACAGGGGGACGTTAGTGGAATAATAGGAGACCATAAACCCTGGGGGTGTGGGCTATGTTAAGAGTCATCTAATTATCTGCTGCTTTAGGGAAAGTTTTAGTTCCCAACAAAAAACTGCTAAATCCCAAAAGAATCCAAGAGAAGTGATTTCACACTTTTGAATGGTAATATTTTATTCTTATATGGTGTTCTTGTTGTTAGGTGTGTCTACTCATTAGTCTTACCTAAGCCCCTCTAGGTATGAAAGAATTCCTCCTACTTAACTGAATGATAAAACAAATGCCTCAAGTGCCATTTTTATTTATGGTGCAATTTGCTCAGCTCCCAAGAATTTCCTATAGACTCACTGCCTTCTGGAAATATGGACCATCTAAGCTTGTATATGCTCAATAACACTTTAAATGTGTTTATTCAAGCACTCGTCTCCTAATTATTAAGTTTGGATGTATTTCAAGGGACATTTAATCTATCTTTGAGTCATTTACTTTGAGCCCATTCAAATCCCAAAGTAGACTGCAAGAAATATTTGCTTCTTGGGTGTATCAGAGCTGCCACATACCTTAAAATTGGGTTCCTTGGACCAAGAGAAAATGTTTTCAAGCAAATTTTTGAACTTGAGAATTAAAGAATGATTGTTAGCAAACATCAGTTGCTTCCTAGTGTCAGTTTCTGTGCTAAAATTGGAGTCACTCTGCACCATTGAGGAATGTACAAAGGACAAAAGGGTGTGTTAATTTTGTTGGCTGCTAAATTCTCATTACACTATCTCTTCTGCCCTGCATTCATGTCTCGGGGTCAGTATTCATGTTTTTGCCCTGAGGCCAAACTGTGCCCTTTTTTTCTATGCAGCACATTTTCACATGAACCTCTTAGGAAAAGTCAGCATTCAATAAAGAAAGAGCCAAGTCAGAAATAAATCATAATATTAAGTTACAGAGGAGCAAGGCTGAATACTGAACAACTGGTACACCATGATAACACAATTTAGGGCAGCTACAAGTAAAATCCAGGTCAGACTTAGGAAGTCAGGCAGGGTATTCCTTATAGAACAGAGAGAGTCTATGTAAATCAGAAATCAAATGAGCACATGCAGGATATTTTATCCTATCTGAGATCAGGCTACCTTCCTAGTGCCTCACAAATGGTATTTTTCCCTGGTGATCTTGACACTGAGAAGTACAAATTAGTGACCTCCCAACAAAGATGTATCCTCCAGGTTTGTTCTTGAAATTGGTAAGAATACAGGCAGTTCCTGGCTTACAAATAAGATAGGTTCTGTAGGTTTGTTCTTAAGTTGATTTGTATGTAAGTTGGAACAAATATATTTACCTACCACCTGTAATAGCCTCCCTTTGTGAGTCATATGTAATTCAAATGTTTGTAACTTGGGGACTTACTGTAATAGCCTCCTTTCATAAGTGTAAGCTCTCCATAAGTTTGATGTTTATAATTCTGGGATGGCCTGTATAGAAATTTAGCCCTCACTGGAATAACACAGTGGCCCAAAGCTCAATTTCAGGCCATGTTAGATGTGGGGCATATTGTGGCCTGAGTGTCTGCTTGTTCCTTTGGATGGAGGGACAAGTCTGCAGACTTTCTAAAGAACAAGGGTGATTTTATCATCCCAGGTTAAATTGTTCTGCTGGTGATGAGAGGTAGTCGTCTAATCTCCCCTGGTCAGTTAACCAGGTAATGATGATGCCCTGCCCCCTCCTTACTTCTCAAGCTTTCCTCCAGCCACCCACCTGCAAGAAGAACAAATTTTTCAGCACAGACTATGATTCTGAGGATGCTATGCTTTGACATGTCTGACTGGGTATAGAACACTCACCTCATGACTGCCTGCATGGTGACCAAATTCTCTCTCTTCCAGGAAACTTTTTTATATCCCCATGCACCATAACATTTTGCCCATCTAACCTGTTGCACTGACTGGATAGAGGCAGTTATTCAATCATCTCTATTCCTATAACCTTAAGCAACAGGCTTGGAAACCTCTAGAAATTGTTAGATACATGTTTTTAGTATGCTGAATAAAAAGCTACCTAGTATGACAAGGTAATCAAGATTTCCCACAGGACCCTTAGCCAAGAAGAATCTAATATTTCCAAGGCCTGCTTTGACACTCATTTTATTCACACGCCTGTTTTACCTGGCTAGAGGTGGGAGCAAATTTTTTACACCTTGTAAGAATTATAACTGCAAGTCTGTAAGTGGGAAAAAAATCAAACATGACCCCAGATCTAGAGGCTGGATGATGATCACTTCTGAGCTGATGTCTGCATTTCATGTGAGGCAGAGCTTGGGGACCCTACCGTGCTTAGATGCCACAGTTATACAGTTACTCACCTTTGGATGGAGGGACAAGTCTGCAGACTTTCTAAAGAACAAGGGTGATTTTATCATCCCAGGTTAAATTGTTCTGCTGGTGATGAGAGGTAGTCGTCTAATCTCCGACTGTGGCATAATATATTTAATATTATATTAATATTATCGCTAAGATCAAGCTCTAATTGCTTGCTGTAAAACAGGAACTGTATTAAAAGGACTCCTGGGAAATTTTAGCTTTTTATCTTGGCAGCATACCCACAAGTCAGCAAATATTTGCTGGACCCTTACTACATGTTTGGTGCAATACAGGGCCAAATGCCCCTGTGTTTCTCTAATACTGGTTGTCCCCCAAATTCCAGAACCACATTTCTTCCCTGAAAACAGAAAATAAAGTCATTTTTGGAAAGTGCAAATGAAGATAAATAATGCAAGCTAGAAAACTTTACATTTTAAGGATATTATGGAGAACGTCAATTTTGAAGCAATTTATAGATTCTGTGGTACAAGACATTTTGTGATACACTGATGTCCCCACCACTGTCTTCTACTAAAAGAGGAAATATCTATTCTCTTTCTCTGCATCTTGTCTTCCTAAATACTGCTGGAGGTACACAATAGCCATCCTCTTCGGGGAGATTTTTATCATGGCAGGAGAAGAGCATTGCTGATACAGTGGAATTAATAACTATTAAAGAAATGTAGGCTGAGATCTTGGAGGGAAATCTATTCTGACAAGCATCTCCCAAGAGGAATTATCATTCTGTTAGACAGTTAAAGCCCTCCCTCACTGCTCCATCCCACACACGCAGCCTGGTGGTGAGGAATCCTCCACAAAGGAGGCTAGATGTCCTGATTAGGCCTTTCTCCAGATTAATAGTGGGTTCTCTGGGCTCTGCCTTTCCGATAAGCAAAGAAGGCTGAAATCCAGTTTTGTCTTGTAGTAGGAAAATAAAATTGGTTTTCTCAGTGCTGTGCATCCCCTGGGCCTTTGTGATGAATCAGCTTTCATAGATTCCTTCTTTGACCTTATTAAGGACAGACACAGCAGATAATTTTAATAATGCAGCCTTCAATAGATCAAGAGAATTTCTCCCAAAGACTGCAGAGCTGAAAACTAATTAATGTTGTTTCTTTGGGGAGGGACCTGGGAAAGCACTTAGAAGGTGGAGCAATTTAACCAGAGCTTAGAGAATAAAATGCTGGACTTATTTTTCTTTTCCTTATCTGGGTTCCTCACACTATGAATCGAAGGCAACACCTTTAGCCTGGCATTTGGAGCTATAACCAGCCCACGATCAATGGAGCCCTAATGAGAACAGCTGGGCGAGCAGTCAAAATAATCGCCTTTTGGACAATCAATAGGGAATAAAATGTGGAAACAGTTTGATATCAGGTCTTTCTCTAATCACCCCTAATCAGAGGGGTGTGGTGTATATTCCAGAGACCTTCGATAAGTAGACAATATCGGAATCATTTCAAATAATTGCATAATTAAGATAAATGAACTACATGGCCTGGGGCATATGAAATAGCAGTGTCTGGGTTTGAAGGGAGAAACCTCTAATCTTTCCCCTATGCTAGATATGACAAATTAAGTGCCTGATTTAACATTATCAGCAATAGAGATTTGAAGAGGGGAGAGTGTTTTTTTTTCATGCCATAACAGCAACAAATGCAACAATAATAAAAAAAAAATCCACTACCTCTTTCCCCATAGCCAGAGACAAAGCCAGTGATTGACTAGAGTTAGCTTCAGCTGGACAGTCAAATTTCATGTGACTGGCTACAAATTCCAGAGCCTGCGGTGATGTTCCTCAGTTATCCTCCTTCAGAACAGTCACTGTGGGGCCAAATCTCTGGCTTTACCCAGGGTTGACAGCAACAGAAATCGGAGTTTAAGACATGCTTTATCATCAGCCTACCCCAGCAGCAGCATGAAATAGAGGTGACACAGTTCTGACACCAGCTGTGTGATCTTCAGCAAGTTACCTAACCTTTCTGACCCTCAATTTCCTCAAGGCCAAAATGAGGATGTAATAAGTACTCGAGTCCCTCACAAAATTCAGGATCTACAGTGATCTGAGCATCTTGCTTGTGGTTCCGTTTTCCCTGCAGTGTTAATTCTCCTCACAATGAGCCTCAATTCAACAGTTGGCAGGACTGACCCTGCTGTCCCTCCAAAGGAAACATGAAGCCAGATGACTACTACCTATATTTGGTGAGAAAATAATCAGATAAACAGGGAAACATCAGAACATTTGGGCTATTTCCAAATCCTAGATCATTTATTTATATCTTCCTTCATTCCTCCCTCCCTCCCTTCCATTTTTCCTTCCTTCTCTTCCTCCTTCCCTCCCTTCTTTTTTTTTTTTTTTTTTGTCTTTCTTTTCCTTCCTTCTGCTTATATGTACTTAGTACTACCATTTGCCAGTCCTTGTGCAGAAACCGGGTATAAATTAAAAACAGTCTCTGCATTCATAGTGCAGGTGGCCTAAGGGAATGTAGACATTGATAAAATAATCACACAAACATAACTTGCAAATGCTAAAGGGGTATAAGGAAAGTCGCAGGTGCAGAGTGCTAGAATATGTATACGCATGACACAATCCCCAATTCAGAGACAATAAATATTCTTAGACAGTAAGACAAATAATGGATCCTGGCGATCATTTCAATGAAGGCACCACCTCTGCTGTTTAATGCCATATGGACTACCAAAAGCTCCCTAAGAAAACTGCAACTTTCCAAAATCGTTTTTATTAATCCCGAAAGTTGTATTAAGGCTATGTCATTTTATCTTCAGTTTACAATGATGCCATAATCTTGGTCACTGTTATCCACAGCATAGTCAGGTAACTCAGAAACAACTGAGGCTCTCTACCGCAGAGGCAGGGAAAACAATTGCCTCATTTATAATGAGGTTGGGGAAATAAAAACATTTGGCTTAATATTTTAATCTTAATACCTCCTTGGAAAGGAGGCACTCTATAAATATATGTACTTGCATGTTACTGTGTTATTACATTAAATAGAAAATGAGGAATCACACAGAGAGAGCCAGCCAGCCCCATAAAGAGAGAAGAGAGCGTCACCCAAAACCCTCATCAGGGGTCACCTGTCCTCCACGTAGGCCTCTCACCACAGAGACTCTCAAATGGCTGCTTCTGGTCTGTCAGCTTAACCTTAAACCAAGGCTTAAAGTTCACTAAACCTTCAGCCATGTGGATTCCACCATTTGAAATGCGCACAATTCTGACTCAGGCTGAAATCTTTTTCCAAGTTGTCCGTGAGAGGAGTTTTGCTAAGCAAATTAACATTGCAAAGTAAATTGGGGGAGGCCGAAGTAAGAGATACTTTAAAGGTATTTATAAATTATTTACAAGCATTTTCTCAATACTCATTGGTCTACAAACAACTTTGGAAACTAGAAATCATTGTTTCATATCTTCTCAAACAAGTCTGCTGTGGAACTTGAAAAATCCTTCCTTTAAAATTTTCTTTGAACTTGTGGTAGTAAGACCAGAGTTTAAAAATAAAGTTTACATTTCATATTTAGCACTAATAATATTTATGTATCATTACAAAATGTTAGATATAAGCAATTAATGTTACCATGGAAATGTTTAATAATATCTGTAGGACCCTAAACATAAATATATGTGTATCTGTTATATACCAAACAAATTCAAAAGTTAATCAATTTTTTTTGACATCTGCAGAAAATGTCCTTGTGCACGTGTTTATACACAATGAGGGAACTAATTTTTCAGTCAGAATTTTAAGAAGATGTGTCTTTTACAAAATAGAGTTGACATACCCCTCAACTCTCAAATACCACATTTCCTAGAGAATCTACTTCCCTAAGATGACCCAGGTCACAAAAAGTTAGCTTCACATAGCTGGATAGGCAGCAACTCTCAGAGACTGCTAGTGGGTCAGACAATCTTTCACAAATATCAGTGACTAGAAGTTCAGTATTTAAAGGCTTTATACTGAGTAAATGTTCAATAGACTATACCTTGGTAAGAGAGCCTTTGAACTCAGAGCAAGATGCAACAGCATCAACTCTCAGAGAAAAGAATACTGTGTAGCAACCAGAAGAAAATAAAACCTGGATCCAAACTTTCCTCTTCAACCAAACCACTCAGGTCATTACCAGTTCCTTATGGTGGATGAACTGGGGATGAATTTCAGAACTTTTTGACTTTAACTAGTTGGTATACAATGCACATCATCATTCTCCCCCACTGTCAAAAACAAACAAACAAAACCTTTTTATTACCTTCCTAGGTCTTCTTTTTAAAAGAAAAAGTACTAGGTGGAGACTGTGGCTCAGTGAGTAGGGCGCTGGCCCCATATACCCAGGGTGGCGGGTTCAAACCCGAACTGCAACAAAAAATTAGCTGGGTGTTGTGGCAGGTGCCTGTAATCCCAGCTACTCGGGAGGCTGAGGCAAGAGAATCACCTAAGCCCAGGAGTTGGAGGTTGCTGTGAGCTGTGATGCCACAGAACTCTACAGAGGGCAATTAAAAAAAAAAGTACTTTTGCTTTTACTGAGCTAGGCAACCCAATGTCAATACTGGAAGCATAATTTCCTAATTCCTAGATAGGGGGAAACAAGCAAAAAGGTCCTTGACAAATTAATTCTGTTTTAACTGACCTGCTTTCTACTTGGATGTGAGACAGGTTTCAGTCATGCATAATGCATGGTATTGTATTCAATAATTTTTACAAAGCCATTCTAAGAAAAACATTAAGACTTCAATATATATATTTAGAAAAGCTTTTTAAGGTTTGATTTTATATAAATTTTATAATATTTTTGTTAGAATAGAAAAATATTCTATTATGAATAACTAAAAATTGGGGTGCCTGCTGAAAAGTATTTAATGCCTGGCTGTGAGATTTTTAAAAAATGGAGAACCATTGCTCTTTACTAGAAGATTCTTGAAAACAAGATTATATCTTATTTTGCTTTACATATTTACAGCCTGGCTAAGTTGCTAGAAAATAGTAAACTTGAGAAGTGCATGTTGAATAAATGAATGAAGTAATAGATGAACAGTTATGAACTTAAAATTCCAATATTATGCATGAGCCAATTTTTACCATTATGCATGAAACTTCAGGACCCAATCATAAGCACAACTTAGGCAACCATAATCATCAGACCCTTCCATACAGGATATAAGGCCTGAACTTCCCTCATCAGTCAACAGATTCCTTTGGAAGGAGCCTTAACACTAGCCAGAAAATCTGGCTTTGCTCATTTGCAGGCTTACTATGGCATAGACAGGCTTGCATCTTGTTATACTGGGTAAGGACTTAGTTGTTGAAGAAAGTTTTAGACCCCAAGAAGGAAGGCAGTTGTCTGGTATAATCCAAGAAAACATCATCCAGCCCAAAACACACCCTTCTTACCGCCTGGCATAAATTTGTCATTTCTCCTTTGTCTTATCTCTTTGATTGTGATTGCTCTGGCTGTGATTTCCCCCAAGCAATAAGGTGGGCTTTTGCTTTCTTAATGCTCCTTCCGCCTTTATTCCCTCTTCTCCAACTGCTATAGACTCAGGTCTACCAACCCAACCAATAAAAGGCTGGCTATTTCTCCACTTGTGTTGCTGTCCAAGGTACTAGGCAATGGTGGCTTTACCTCAGAATCACTTTTTTGAGGAACTAAGTTCTGGAGTAGTCCAGTCAGCAGGACACCTGGACTAGCCCAGTTCCTCTGTCTCTCAGGAGAGATCTTGGTCCCATGGTTTGTTGAGCATCAATGGGAGATTGATCATTCATGGGAGATGTGAACCATTGACAATCATTGTCCCAATTGCAATTTTCATATCTTATATTTCCATCCTTTTTGGTACACTCTAATAAACAACCATGAATGTTTATTTTATGTATTTTTTTCTAGGTAATGTAATGGTAACAGCTAATTTCTCAGAAACTAGAAAGGATGTAGAGAGAATGTCTTTTTTTTTCTTAGAGGCAGATGCTTTGAATATTCAGAGATCTGAGATAGGTCACAGAGGCAGATGGTTTTCTAGTAGCTGAAGGGGGAACATTGAAAAATAGAATGTGATTCTGGACTTTAAGCAGCTTCCATTTAATTGTTAAGTAGCTCACATAGGTACCAACTAAAAATGCAAAGCAGTAAATAGTTCGTCATGACCAGTGATATCAGTCATAAAATTTTATAGAAATTTCAGGGGCTACAGAGGCAGACATTGTCTATGCTGTTCAATGATATCACCAATGAAAATATGACTCACTTAGAGACTTAAAGGTAAAGTAGAATTTTGAGAGGAGAAGAGCCATGTGAAAAGAGGCATAGAGGAACTAAAATATACAAGAATGAGGCATTCATGGGAGTGAATTAAGGGCTTCATAAATATCAGCTAAAAATATCAGTAGGGTGAAAGCCAAGGGCCAAGGGCTTGGAAATGATAATAGAAGATAATAAGCTAAATGAATCACATACAGTAAAACCTCTGTAAATTGATAACCCAAGAGACCATAACAAACTTGTCAACATACAGAGGTGGCCAACATAAGGAACCACGCCTATGGTACTAGTACGTACATGCGGCACAAGTATGGCCCATGAAAATTAGGTCAACTTAAGGAGGTGGTCACTGTAGTGAGGAGGTCAACTATAGAGGTTCTATTGTACCAGAAAAAAAAAAACATAACAAACTCCTTTAAAACTTTAAAGCAAATAAGGCCGGGTATGGTGGCTCACACCTGTAATCCTAGTACTCTGGGAGTCCAAAGCAGGAGAATCACTTGAACTCAGGTCTTAGAGACCAATCTGAGCAACTAAGTAAGATCCCATCTCTACTAAAAACAGTAAAATCAGATAGCTGAGAATCATGGTGAACACATATATTCCCAGCTACTTGGGAGGCTGAGGCTGGGGGATCACTTGAACCCAGGAGTTTGAGGCTGCTGTGAACTAGGCTGGTGCCATAACTCTCTAGCTTAGGCCACAGAGTGAGACTTTAAATAAATAAATAAATAAATAAATACAACTTCAGAGCAAAGAAAGCCTTTATAAGTATAACTGAAAACCCAGATGACATAAGAGAAAAGAATGACGAATGTGAACACATGAAAATAAAAACTTCTGTTTGGCAGAAAGTATCATCAGCAAAATCAAAAGAAATGACAAACAGGAAAAAAAAATGCAGCCTATGTTGTAGACAAAGGCTAAGCTCATAATACAGAGTTGAAAGGCCAACACCCACTAGAGAACAGGGAAAGAACAACAACAACAAAACACAAGTTTCCCTTAAACATAGGAAGAGACTATCAGTATCACATATACTAAAAGAAATGCCAATACAATCCCTAGAAAGATGCTATTTTCACCTAAAGTTTTACAACCCTCTTTGGTTGAAGTATTAGAAAATTGACACTCTTGTATATGGTTCTATATTGCTAATAAGTTAGAACCATGGTACCATTTCTGAGGAGGAGAATTTGGCAACACCTACCAACACAACAAATGCCTTTCACACTGCAATTCATCCTGTTCCACATTTACAAATGCATAAGTATGAAATAGCATTTATAGTTCACTGTTCACTCATGAAGGAAATAGTGGGAAAAATCTAAGTATCCAGCAATAAGAGATAGGTTAAATAACTATTGTATATCCTCAAGAAGGAATGTCTGCAAAGATAAAAAAAAGTAATGAGGATAATATTTATGTAAGATATAGAAAGATCATAATAACGATTGCAGAATAACCAACAGCAAGACACAGAATGGTGTATATAGCAAATGGGGATATATATACACACACATATGTAAATATAGATGGGGATATTCACATATGTAACTATATACATGAGAAACACTAGAATGATAAACAAAAAACTAATTATTAAGTGATTTCACAGATTTGGCAAGGGGGAAATAATGAAAGCAAGACTTTTATGTGAATACATCTGGTTCAGTTTTGACCTCTTACTCATGCGTATGTGTTAACTCTTCAAGGAAATTGTACAAAAAAAAAAAAAAAAACCTTCTCAAGTAGAAAATAAATTGAACCAAATATACCTAACTTTACATCACCTTGGTAACGGCAAAAGAATTTCATTCAAAGGACTAAAAATCACGATAGTTTTATTGTCAACAAGTAGTGTGATATGTTCTTAGACCAAAAGAACCACATTAAAAAGAGTAAACCTCCCTGAGTCATTATATTGTTTCTTGTAAAGTTGATATTAGCATTTATAAACTGTTCTTCATGATATACATTAAAACAAATAATTATTTTAATGATGCTAAGAATCAAAACTTCTGGCTCGGCACCTGTGGCTCAAGTGGCTAAGGTGCCAGCCACATACACCTGAGCTGGCGGGTTCGAATCCAGCCCAGACCTGCCAAATAACAATGACAGCTACAACCAAAAAATAGCTGGGCGTTGTGGCAGGCAACTGTAGTTCCAGCTACTTGGGAGGTGGGGGCAGCAGAATCAGTTGAGCCCAGGAGTTGGGAGTTGCTGTGAGCTGTGATGTCACAACACTCCACCCAGGGTGACAGCTTGAGGCTCTGTCTCAAAAAAAAAAAAAAGAATCAAAACTTTCATTGCAAAAGATGGGATACAAAAATAAAATTTTAAGAAGTGAATGCACTCTTACGTTCATACTTCAAATAGCAAATATGATTTTATGACTTTTCAAACATATACTATGTATTTAAAGACCCTAAAAGATTCTAGAAGCAAGGTGCCCTCCTGTTCCCCACGAAAAGAAACAAAGACTCCCTGGAGAAATGGTTGATTCCCAGTATGGGTAAGAAAAGGAGGCAGATGAGCTTAGGACTTCTCATGCCAGAAATTAGAGAGCTTGCAAAGACTAATGGGACCATGACCCAGGGGCCAATGTGGAGGGGCTGCTATTGGTCAAATGCATGACAAAAGAATAATGAGCTTAATAGATTGCAACAGGTTGAATCAATTAAAAAAAATCAATGAGTCCATAATGATGTTTTTAAAAGAAAGTAACAGATATCGTATTTATCACCACACGAAGCAAGTATTAAGACAAATCCTCTCTTTGAAAATTGGGATATAAAGTGAAAGACTTGATACTTTATCCTCCCTTTCTGCTAGTAACTAGGTTTTATGGTAACAAAATCACCCACTTGGCGAAGGAAACTTTTCTTCACAGGAATGTCAGCTAACAAATGAAGAAAGAGTGGCAGAATCTTTAAAAACATTTTAGAAACCCTAATTAAATTAACTGCTTCACTCTACGATTATCAATCAGTGTTGAAACCATAGGTGAATGGTTTTGTACAGTAATACTTTCATCTAATGCAAACCAATACTACACAGATGACTTTTTTAGGTCCCCAGAGAAAAGTGTTATTCCATAAGGAAGGGACTAAATTGTCATTACTTTAATCCAGGGGTTAATGTTAGTATGGTAATGATGGGTCAATGAGCTATTATGTGTCCAGAGTGTACTACACTACTATATATCTAAAATCAACTAATCTCAAGCCATAAATGTTGAACTGGAAAGTATTAAGCCTTCCAACATAATAGTCAGTATAAGCAACATATATGATACACAAGAAAGATATGAGCTAAACGATGTCACAGCCAGCCAAATGCAGGAGACAGTGTATTCTACAGGACAACTGAACTGTTCTCATTAGCAGATCATAAGAAAAGTGTCACAAGAGGACACCACACAAGATTAAAGGAGGTCAGAGGCAAAGGCTTGTTGGTAACATTTCACGATCAACTGGAATCATAGGGAGACCCTGATTTACAACATTTGCTGATTTCCCTATTGTAAATACTCCCACTGGGGCCACTTCAGGCTCTCAATGGGACATCAACCCACTTGGAAAATTCTTGAAAGCTTAATAACTGAGTCTTGTGAGTGGTACAAGCCAGCTGTAGCATGGCACTGTTTAGTCATATAATAACCTGGCTCATATGGTTCTGGATTGATATAGGAGAAATCAACCACAAAAGTCATCTAAATGTCAATTGGGAGAATATTTGACAAACTCACAATATGATAAAATAAAAAAAAGTAGATATCACTAATAAAAAAGAAGCTGGTGGCTAAATAGTATGTTCAGTACGATTTCATTTTGGTGTGAAATGTTGTAGATATGCTCAGGCTCAGATGGGTACGTCCCAAGGTGCTAACACGGGTGACTTCCAGATGATGGGAATGTGCTGAGTTTTTTTTTTTATTTTTAATTTAAGATTTACAATGCGGCTCGGCGCCTGTGGCTCAATCAGCTAAGGCGCCAGCCACATACACCTAAGGTGGCGGGTTCGAATCCCCAGCCCGGGCCTGCCAAACAACAATGACGGCTGCAACCAAGAAATGGCCAGGCGTTGTGGCGGGCGCCTGTGGTCCCAGCTACTTGGGAGGCAGAGGCAGGAGACTCGCTTGAGCCCAGGAGTTGGAGGTTGCTATGAGCTGTGATGTCATAGCACTCTACTCAAGGGGATAGCTTGAGGCTCCGTCTCAAAAAAAAAAAAAAAAAAAAAATCCCTGAAAGAGGATCCCGTGACCTCCTCACTTTTTAGCTTACTAGGAAATCAGGGAAGAAAGTGGCGCGTGCTGTGCTGCCCGTGTGCTGTCTATCCATGGAGAACTTTTCTGTGCCTCAGTAGACTGAGCTGTAATATTTCAGGGTTTTTGGCTTTTTCAAGAAATAATAATATACTGGAGAGGAAAGGAAAGAGAATCTGGAGTGGAAAGTCAAGTTCTGTTGAGGATAACCACCAACTCCATGACTGGTGTCTTTTATAAACGGAGAGACTGGCTGGGTATGGTGGCTCAGGTCGGTAACCCCAGCACTTAGCGAGGCTGAGGTAGGAAGATCACCTGAGGCCTGAGGCCGG
>CAUYQV010124912.1:0-39435 GCA_963574575.1 Galagoides demidoff
CATAAAGGTCTCAGAGCATGATATCAATGTCCAGAAACCAGAAATCAGTAACTTTTGTATACACCAATAACTATCAAGGTGAGAAGCAAATCAAGGACACAATACACTTCATAGTAACTTCATGAAAGAAAGAAAGAAAGAAAGAGAGAAAGAGAGAAAGAGAGAGAGAGAGAGAAAGAAAGAAAGAGAGAGAGAGAAAGAAAGAAAGAAAGAAAGAAAGAAAGAAAGAAAGAAAGAAAGAAAGAAAGAAAGAAAGAAAGAAAGAAAGAAAGAAAGAAAGAAAGAAGAAAGAAAGAAAGAAACAAACAAACAAACAGAATACCTGGATACTCCCAGGTCTCTAACAAAGGAGGTGGTGGATCTCTACAAATGGAATTATGAAACCCTAGTAAAATAAATAGCAGAAGACATTAACAAATGGAAGAACATACTATGCTCTTGGCTGAGAAGAATCAACATTGTCAAAAAGTCTATGCTACCGCAACAATCTACAGATTTCATGCAATCCCCCATAAAACATCAACATCATCCTTAAGTTCTTGGAAGAAATTAAAAAAAAATTCTTTTGTATGGAATCATTAAAAAAGCCATATGGCCAAGGCAATTCTTAGTAATAAAAATAAAGCCTTAGGGAACACTCTACCAGAATTAGGTTACATTACACGTCTACAGTAATCAAAACAGCATGTGGTGTTGGCACAAAAATAGAAATATAGATATATGGAACAGAACAGAAAACCAAGAGATGAAACCAATCTTTTATAGTTGTCTAATCTTAGATAAACCAAACAAAAGCATACATGGGGAGAAAGAATCCCTATTTAATAAATGGTGCTGAAAGAACTGGATAACCACGTGTAACAGACTGAAATTGGACCCACACCTTTCACCACTTACAAAAATTGACCCGAGATGGATAAAAGATTTAAATCTAAGACACAAAATGGTAAATGATAAAAATCCTACAAAAAGCACGTGAAAAACTCTGGATGATCCTGGTCTGTGGAAAGATTTTATAAAGAAGACTCCATTGGAAAGCACAGCAACAGCAACAACAAAAAATAAACAAATGGGACTTAATTAACCTTAAAAGCTTCTGCACAGCTAAGGACACAACAATTAAAGCAAATAGGCAACCTTCAGAATGGAAAAATATATTTGCATGTTACAAATTTGACAAAGGGTTGATAGCTAGAATCTAAAGAGAGCTCATATTAATCAAAAAAGAGCAAACAATCCCATCTATCACTGGGCAAGAGACATGAACAGAACCTTCTCTGAGGAAAACAGACAAATGGCCAATAAACATATGAAAAATTGCTCATTGTCCCTAGACCAAGGTTTTAATAATGGATACCTCTGGATTGCAGAATTGGGTAAGCTAATCTTTATTTCTGATGCATATGCATTATTTGAATTTATTTTAATAAATACTATTTTATAATTCAAAAAGGGGAAGCTTTTAGATAACATCAATATGGGGGCCTCACTTCCAAAGATTAACTTAATTGCTCTGGGTATCCTAAATGTTTCTTGTGTGGAGCACTGCTTGAGAACTATTGATGTGTATTATCAGTCACCAGCTTCTCATTGTTGCATATTACAATTATCTATAAAGCTTCAGATCATGTCCTTGCCCTGGAGTTCTGGAGTTTTTTCAGGAAAACGTTTGGTTTCCTGGGATTAAAGAACTCAGTTATTCTGCCTTCGATATTCCTGCAATCTCGCTTTCTGCAATGACTGTTTCTTCCTTCTACTTTTGATAATGGATGTTCCTGATTCCTAAAATTTTCCTTCAATTAGGATGTAAGGCAATAAATGACCTGAGTAAGAGAGACCAGGAGAAGAGAATACAGTTTTATTTTATACAGTCTCTATTTTACAGGGAATATGGGCATACATTGAAAGCCCAAAGAAAACTAAGAAAATAACAATCTAATGAGAGCTATCATTCCAGGCCATGTACCACGTGCCACACACATTTCTAAGTACATTATAAGTATTAAGTCATTTCAAAATGGAAACACTCTTAATAATGTATGCGTTTTTATTATCACCATTTTAGAGATAAGAAAACATGCACAAATGAAGAAAATTACTCAAGATAAAAGATGGCACCAGATCTTACTCTCTTAACCACTAGACTAGTGTCTACAGCAGAGTCTGCATTGTCTTAACTGTATTTATTATATTATAAAGGTGCTATTTGCCTTTTTCATTCTCATCTCTTTAGTATATTGTGGAATTTTTCATTGTATTTTTGAAAGGTCTCAAATATACTGGTTCAGTTCAGTGAACCAATATATTCCACATATCCAATGCATACTGCTACAAAATCCAAGGGTAAGAGATGGATTCCAAGAGCTAGATGGACCAAAAGATTTTAACAAAAGTTCCTTGTTAGAGTTTCAGATTCCAAATTACAACTAATCTTTAAGAGTTTCACACTTACTGAATTTTGCTGTGGGATCAAAGAATACTCACAATTTTTTGAAAGAGCTATGAAAATACTCTTTTGTAGACTACTTATTTGTATGAGGATTATTTCAATTTTTGTAACAAACATTATTTCCAGTTATTGTGCTGAATAGACACAACAGAAGATTTTAACTTGGACTGTTCTTCTGCCTTAAATACAGCTAATGACACTAATATCCGACCACTTGAAAGATAAATTTAAAGCTTAAAAATTAAGATAATACTCTATGTGTTCTAAAAGTCTTGGTAACATATAATTTATCTATCAACTGTGATGATAAAAACAATGTATGCTATTTTCTTTCTTGTTAAGTCTTTTTCTTTATTCTTACTCTTTGCTAGATCACCTACCTGCTGTTATAGGTTGATTGTGTCCTCTCCAAGTTCATAAATTGAAACCCTGACCTCCAGTACTTCAGAATATGACTGTATTTGGAGATAGGGCCTTAAAAGATGTGACCAGCGTAAACTAAAGCAATTGGAGTAGTCTGACAATAGTCAGACTGGATTAGAATCTACTCCAGTTAAGTAGATTATTTTACAAAAAGGAAATTAGGACACACACAGAGACATCAGAGAAGTGTGTGCATGAAGAAAAGAACTGTGAGGACACCTCAGAAAGGCGTCCACCTATAAGCCAAGGAGAGAAATCAAACCCACTAGATCCTTGATCTTGGACTCTGAGTCTCTAGAACTAACTGTAGGAAAGTATACTTGTCTTACTTAGTGTTGCTTAAGCCACCCAGTCTATGGTGTGTTGTTATGACAGCCCTGGCAAACTAATGCACCAACCTAGAATATTTAAAAAATATAAAAATATCTTCTAAAAAAAATTTAACTGTGTATGTGTGGTATGTATTTTCCACATTAACATTCATGTAGTCTCTTATTAGCATTTAATATTTCACAAGTTTACAGCATATATCTGGAACACCTGAGTAGCCTAGATCAGCTTTAAAATTAAGATATTACAAACACAACAAAAGTCTTTATACTTGTCACGATCCATTACCCTTAACTCTACTGAGATAAGACTAAATTTATCATTCTCTTGCTTATTAGGTTTTTGTCCTTATTTTTATATTTGTATTATATTTTAATATTGTCATATCTTCTACTGTATACATACACAGATAATCCATAAACAGCATACAGCATCATTTCCATGTTTTTTTAAAGAGGTAATAAGTACATTAGTTCGTATTGATCCATAAGAGATATGTTCAAAGACTCCCAGTGGATTTGTGAAGCTGCACAGAGTCCCAACCCTGATTACTGTCAATTGGAATGCTTTTCTGTCTATGTCTCACACCCGCAAATATAGTGCCTTTTCCATTTTAGCTAAGTACTTATCAAGCACCGGGGCAATAACTTCTGCAGTGTGAGATGTGACAGCAAAACTAGCACAAATTTCTCGTTCCTTCTTCAGAATCTTATGGGTAGATTTGTTCTTACCATAAATCTTAACAACTTCACTTTACCGCTTGCCTTGGCATATCTGAATTGTTATCATCACTAGTCTTGTGCTTTGGGGGCTATTATTAAGTAAAATACAAGTGACTTGAACACAAGGACTGTGATAACACAACAGTCTATCTGATAATTCAGACGGCTGCTAAGTGACCAACAGGTGTGTAGCATATACAGCATGGACACGCTGGACTGGACAAGGGATGATTCACATCCCAGGTGAGACAGAGTGAGATGGAATGGCCTTTCATCACACTACTCAAAATGGCATGTAATTTAAAACTTATGAATTATTGATTTCTGAAATTTTCCACTCCTTGTTGACTATGGCAATGGAAACTGAGAAAAGTATCACCACAGGGTGATACAGGGGCCGATCATACCATACAGATCCTTTGACTATTTTCTTCTCTTTCTCTCAATATCATGTTCATTATTATATCCATGTTGATAAGTTGCTCTAACTTACTTAGTGGCTGTATTTTACTCTGTTTAATCAATATACCATTCTTCTCTTTTTGATGCACATGCCAGTTGTTGCCAGTTTTTGTTTGCAGAATTGCACTTAATATTTCTGTACATATTTCATTGTTCATGAGAGAACCAGGGTGAGGGTCCACAAGACAGAAGTGGCCAGTCCAGAGACAAGGAAAGACTTTATATGTATTTATTTCTTTGTTTGTTTATTTATTTATTTTGAGATAGAATCTTACTTTGTCACCCTCGATAGGGTACTGTAGCATCATAGCTCAAGGCAACCTCTTCTTTGGGGGTTAAGTGATGCTCTTGCCTCAGCCTCCCAAGTAGCTGGGACTATAGGCACTTACCACAACACTTAGCTGTTTTTAGAGAGACAGGGTCTTGTGTTGGCTCAGGCTTGTCTCAAACTCCTGAGCTCAGGCAATCCACCCACCTCAGCCTCTCAGAGTGCTAGGATTTTAGGAAGGACTTTAATGTAGGGGAAAAGCAGAATGGAGATTGACTAGGGGTCAGTTCAGCTCCCACACAGTTGCAGAAGGCTTTAATAAGCCTTATCGATATAGCTGGAATGGGGACGTGAGCCTAGACTTCCACCCTGGACTCTTCTCTAGAGTGAGTCAGGTTTATGGGTGTATTTTAGTGTCAGGATTATGGGCATGTTTTTACTACTGACTAGGATATGAGTAGGGTGTTTCCGGAAAATCTAGTCTTAAGTCACTCCAGGAGTTTGGAGAGGGAATTGCTAGTTTCTGACCTGATTTCCTAAAATGGCTGCATTCCTGTCAGGTATATAAGGATTCCTTTTCCACAGTCCACATATGGAAGACATTCTCTAGGATTACACCCATGAGTTTAACTTCTGGTTCTAAAGGTATGAATATCTTGATCATTGCAAGATACTGCAACATCGATTGTCAAATGGGTTTTACTAATATTTGCAGTTGGACAATTAAGTTCGCAAACTCATCCTAGAAAAAGGGCTAAATACCCTATTCCTGAATATCACTGCGGTTACCTTTGAAGTAACTGTAGTGAGCTATGCACTGAGGCCAGCACCTAGTCCACCCCCTTCAGAGGACTTTTTCTATGACGAGTTCGTGAACTTAATTGTCAGACTTTCTGCTCTTTTAGTAACTTGTGAGATGCCCTATTGCTTTATGTCTCCATCAAATTTGGGCACACATTATCCAGATTTTTTCCAAATCAACTGATATTACATTAAATCTCTTTGTGGTTTTCATTTTCACTCTGAGGTTCCTGGTGAAACTGTGTATTTTATTGGAACCTTATTCATTATTGATTATTTATGTTTGCTCCTCTGCTAATCACCTTATTATACAACTTATCCATTTTTTTTTAGTTTAATAGTTTTTCGTTTTGTTTTTGGAGACAGAGTCTTACTTTGTCCCCCTCAATAGAGTTAGTGTCGTAGCCCACAGCAATCTCAAACTCTCGGGCTCAAGTGATCCCCTTGCCTCAGCCTCCTGACTAGGTGGGATTGATTACAGGCACCCACCACAATGCCCGGCTATCTTTTTAGAGACGGGGTCTTCCTCTGGCTCAGGCTGGTCTCCAACTCATGAGCTCAGGTCATCCACCCACCTCAACCTCCCAGAGTGCTAGGATTACAGGCGCAAGCCACCGTGCCTGGCTGATTGTATTTTTTCTTATCGATTGATAAAAGGGTTTTTTATTTTTTGTTGTTATTACTCCCTTTTTTTTAGTCATTTATATATAGTACAAATATCTTCTCCCAGAATGTAGTTTTATTTTGACTTTATGATATATTTTACTTAGTTTTTGTTTTGAGGTTTTACAAGCTGATCTTTTGTATTTATTATTAACTATTTGTATAATACAATAATTTGTATTTATTATTAATTATATTATTAATTAAAGAACCTAGAATAAATAATTTATATGTTGTAGCAGATCTAGATTTATTTTCTATAAGTAGCCAATTGCCCCTAAGTCAAATGGAGACTTTATATTTTCCATTAACTTGTAATAGTGTATCTGCTCACCAGCATTCATTTTTTCTGTCAGAAAAGAATTCTCATAATCCTGACAGTAGTGCAAGGATTTTAGAAAATCAGGCCAGAAATCAGCAACATCTCCCCACCTCCCACCTCCCACCCTACATACTGAGATTTCTGGGGTGCCTCAAGGGTATTCTGAAAATACCTTACCCATATCCTGACCCTAAGGATATGCTCACAATCCCTCAGTGCCTGGACTCACTTCCTCATGACAGTAATCATAAGGCTAATAAAAGCCTTTCTCACTGTTTGGGAGCACAGCTGACACCTGTCAGTCTGCATCCTGCTTTTTCCTCTATTAAAATCAATCCTTGTCCCTGGACTGGCCTCATTTCCTATTTTGAGGACTTTGATTCTATGCCAGCACCTTTCATTTTCAAGGATCCATAGATTTATGCTTCCTATCTTAGCATATTGATATATTTGATTATGAAAAATTTAATTTGCACATCAGAACTCTTAGAAAATGCTTGACAGTGTATCTTTTTCTGAATATTATTTCGCTTGGTACATTTAAATGGCTTCCTTTTATCCATAGATCATATAGCAGGCAATGAAGCTGAGAATGATTCTTGTTTAAATTAGTTTTTAGTACTTTTACATTTATCTGGTAGGTGTTGTTTTAGTTATTTTCAATTTTCATATACAAGTTTTATGAGAGAAACATGAAAATAAAAATTACACATGTTTATTCTAATTCAGTAATTTAAAATAGTATATAGTCTAATGTTTTAATTTTAATAGGATACACTTTAGGGTACTGGATGCATATTTTAAAATCACTGAGTATTGAAGCTTTTAATAGAAAAAGGCAGGACAAAATTGAGAGAAAATGATGAAGCATGTTTAATTTTAGTAGACACAACGAATGACTGCTTTGTGTGACATAAGGAAAACTTTTTAAAGTTATACCTCATATAAATGGAGTGTAAAATGTTAATATATTATAAATAGTATTGATACAGGGAGATTATATCTCCACTGTATAAGATTTATCCCTTTTACTTAGAAGTAATATTAATTATCCACAAGAATGTAGTAGATGTTTAGGTCATGAATGGATTAATGCCATTCTAAAGGGGTTTCATAGAGGGAATTTGGTCCCTTTTCTCCCCTTCCACCTTTCACTATGCAAGGACAGAGCATTCATCCTCTCTAGAGGACACAGCCACAAGGCAGCATCTTAGAAGCAAAGACTGGGCCCTTACCAGACACCAAACCTGCTAGTGCTTTGCTAGATATTAAACTCTCAGCATCCAAAACTGGGAGAAATAAATTTCTGTTCTTTGTAATTTACTCGGGCTCAAGATTTTCTTATAACATCACCAATGGACTGAGGTAGAGGCAGAACCCAAGAAAGCTATGTTCTGGATTTTATATCAGTTCAGGGTCAGAAAGGGGAGTCTGACCAAACTGGGGGTGATTGGTCAGACTCAGTCTCAATTGCAGCTAAGTCTGAACAAACCCCATTCCTACAGACCCTGTAAAAAAAAGGACCTTCCCCACACACTGCTGGTATTATTATTGTTATTTATTTTATTATTATTATTATTTTGCAGTTTGGGGCCAGGGCTGGGTTTGAACCCACCACCTCCAGTATATGGAGCCGGCACCCTACTCCTTTGAGCCACAGGTGCCAAAGTCATTGAGTCATTTTCCAATGCTGCTGGTATTATTAAGGAAAGTCTGTGATAACTGAAGTCAAGAGTTTTTAGAGGTAAAGTAAACCACATGTGGACGAATTGTCTCCCCCAGGAGGAGTTTGTTCCACAGATAAGAGAGAAACAGTAAAGAAGGAAGTTGAGATACGTAAAGGACTTTGACCTGCCCTCTCAAGAGAGTTCATCATCTCGAGTCTCCTGTTTCCTGTGCTGCTGACTCCAGCCATAACCTGTATAGTTAAGGAGTCATGTGGTACTTGATTATCACAGCTTGTTCCACCATGGAGGAATACTGAGACCTGGAAAATGGTAAAAGTTTATTTCCTACTAACTGATTTAAGAACAGTGGCAGTGCCCTTTAGTTTGATTGCTATCGCTGTACTTTGTATTCATCAGTAGCTTCAGGCAACTGTGGACTGGGCAGGACGAGAACAGGGAGACTCAGTCACTGTAGATAAACCACTAAAAAGAAAAAAAACACTTGATTCAGAATTGCATGAACTCTGTTCATGGAGTCATTTTCCAATCTGCAGCTATAAATAGCACGCGTCATGTAAAGTATATGTCTTCCAGTTATCTATTTTTGCTTTGGTTGCCTATGCTTTTGAGGTCTTACACATGTCTGTTGTTAGCTTGAAATTTGAAATTTATAATAGATCTGAATAATTTGGTTTTTTTAGAAGTTATTTAACTATATTATCTTTAAAAAAATACTTAAAAATATAATTTCTAATTCAATTTTGAATTAACAGGAATAGAACAAATACAACCAGTTACAACTAACCCTTAGGCTAAGGCTCTCTTAAAGTAGTGATTGGCAAAATTAACTGTACTTTAGAATCACCTGGAAGATGTGTTAAACTA
Organism: Galagoides demidoff; assembly: GCA_963574575.1. Classification (NCBI taxonomy): domain Eukaryota; kingdom Metazoa; phylum Chordata; class Mammalia; order Primates; family Galagidae; genus Galagoides; species Galagoides demidoff. The sequence goes on from CAUYQV010124912.1 coordinate 8,993, forward strand.
CAGAGTGCTGGGTTCATTTTCAGAGTTCCTGATTCAATGTTCTTAGGGTAGAACCTGAGAATTTGCATTTCTAAGGATTTCCAATGTCATATTGATACTACTGATCTGGGAACCACACTTGAATACCATGGTTTTGGAAAAAGAAATCTATTATTTGCTATTGACTTTTGTGTGTGCATGTGCATGAGATTGCTTTTAATGAAATGCCCTCCCTTTGATAAATTATAATTATGAATTATCTTAAGCCATATTGTGTTGAATTTTTAAGTATATTAGTTGCACCATAATAGTAAATGATTCAAAGAAGAAAGCCAGTAAAAACAGTAAGGAGCTTGTATTTTTCTAAGTTTTTCTAAATTGTGCATAACTTGGTACAAATTGAGAATCTATAATTTTTGTTTTTTTGAGACAGAGTCTCAGTTTATTGACCTAGGTAGAGTGCCATGGAGTCATAGCTAACAGCATCCTCAAACTCTTGGGCTCAAGTGAGCCTCTTGCCTCAGCTTCCCAAGGAGCTGGGACAATAAATGCCTGTCACAATATCTGGCTATCTTTTAGAGACAGGATCTCATTCTTGATCAGGCTGGTCTTGAACTCACGAGCTCAAGCAATCCACCCACGTAGGCCTCCAATAGTGCTAGGATTATAGGTGTGAGTCATTGCACCTGGCCCACATATATGCTTAAGAATGATACTTCTCTATACATTCTTCTCATGTAAGGTGCAAAACAATGAACTTATGATGACAGCATACAATACTTTTGAACCAGTTTATGGGCCATAGTGTGATTCTTCATTTTCTCATACATTAGCTTATCATTAACTACAAAATTTTACTGACCAATTTCTAGTACACTGACATATCATCAGTTTATCACAGCACTTTTCGCAGATTGAATATAGGCGGGCCTGTGACTTTGAGTCATGCCTATTGAGTAAAGGTGGACCCGTGACTTCCTTCTAGAATAATAGGATATGAAAATGGGATGGAATGTTTCTCTGTTGAATATGTTACATTATACATATAGAAGAGGTGATGAGATGTCATCCCATCTTAGCAGACTGAAGAGAGACATTTCTCCATTGCTGACATGAAGAAATAAGCTGCCAGGTTTAAGAGAGCCTACAGTGAAGGGCAGATGGTAAGGAAACCCATGCAGCCTCTAGGAACAGAGAGCAGCCCTAGGATAACAGCCAGCAAGAAAACACACTTCAACCATGTAGGTGCATGGAAATGAACTAAGTCAAGAAACTGAGTTTGGCAGGGTGTTCGTCCACAGTCAAACCTCTAGATGTGAGTGCAGCCCAGCCAACACTTTGATTACTGCACGTGAGAGCCTGAGCAGAGGACCCAGATAGCTGTCCTCACACTCCTGACTCATAGAAATTTATGAGATCATGAATGCATGTTGTTTAATCTGCTCAATCTGTAGTAATTTATTTCATAGTGAGGGAAAAGCAATTCAATCATAAAAATCAGTTTGTGTTAACTGAGCATGCTTTATAATTTTCTGAATAGCTCTCCTATAAACAGTTGCTATTTGACTTGTGAATTTTGCAGCCATTTTTTCTTCTATTGACTACATTCCTTCCTTTATCCCTCATGGGCCTGCCTCATGCAAGCTTTCCATCCAGCTCCTTGCTATTCTTCTAGGCCTCTTATTTCCAGCTCTCTTTTCTTCCTTGCCCTTTTTCTCCTTAATTTCCATTTCTTATTTCTTTTCATCTTTCTTAATCCAGGGTCAGAATATTTTCTTTAAAAAGTACAAAACCTCAGCTGGGTGCAGTGGCTCACACCTGTAATCCTAGGACTCTGGGAGCCCGAGGTGGGTGGATTGCCTGAGCTGACAGGTTTGAGACCAGCCTGAGCCAGAGCAAGATTGTCTCTAAAAATATCCCAGCATTGTGGTGGGTGCCTGTAGTCCCAGCTACTCAGGAGGCGGAGGCAAGAGAATTGCCTCAGCCTGGGAATTTGAGGTTGCTGTGAGATATAATGCCAGAGCACTCTACCAAGAGCGATAAAATGAGACTCTGTCTCCAAAAAAAAAGTATGAAACCTCAATGATTTAGGAGAACTTAGAAGTAACACACTCACAGTAAAAGGCTGGGCTTTTGTTTACAAAAATGTACATTATTTTTGAAGTACTTTTGGAATTAAATTATGTTTTCTTTGAATCCCTGTCTTTTCAACTACAGAACAAAGGACAACTCATGACTTCAGCTTATATGTTAATTACACATCTACACAATTTTGTACATGACAATAATAAAAATACTGTATACTGGAAAATCAAATGCAACTTCTGGTCTGTACAAAAGGCCATAGGCTTGTCTCTTCATGCTCTCCTCCTCTATGGACTATTGTAAACACTGGAAATAACTCAAGAGGCAACAAAGGAATAAGTCTGAACATTGATAAAGATGGTGAGCTGGTTTGGGATCCCAGACTAAAGGGATAGACAGCAGCAGAATATCTTATAACTCTACCCAACAGAAGAAGGTGATCCAGACCTGCATTTCTCAACTCCCAGCCGAGACATAGAAGGCTGCCATATAGGTGCATTCTCCTCCCTGACTGATTAGAAGTCAACTCACCACACCAGAAAACCTTGATAAACAACCAAGGAAATGGACCAGGAAGCCCCACTGGCATTAAACAGCCAGAGGAAGAACTCTTCCATGTAAGGCCTGATGCTCGGTTCTCCCTCCCAAAGACACTATACAGTTGGGGAACACCAAGCAGCAGGATTTCACCACAAGTGCCAACCTGGGAAGAACTCTCACCTCCCCACCGGGTAAGAGAGTCCTCTAACCAACTCAGAAACACCATTCAGCTGGCAGCACTGGCAAGGAAGGACCCCACACAATGAGGAGCACTTGGTTTTGGAAGTGTTCTTTGTCCCATGGGCTGGAGCCATGTAAGAGCTCAGACTGAGGAAGCTCCTTCTCTTCCTTCAAACTCTATCAGCAAGAGCCAGTAGAGGCCCCAGATCATGAGCTAAAACAAGTAAGAGACACAAATTTAGCACTGCCTAAGATTGGAGGATTAGACTGTCAGTCATTGAAACTAAAGCCCACAGGATGAGGCCAAACATAAGCTAGATCACTGCCTAAGATAATTACAAAAATTAAACAAGACTTCAGAATACCTAAAACAAACAAAATGTCCAGCATACAATCAAAAATGGCACATTTTACAGGCAAACACAAGTTGGGTAAAAGTTGAAATATGATAGAGTGAACACCTACACACACACACACACACACACACACACACCCCTATCACCCAGACCAAAATATCAATAGCTTTTTAAAGCTGTCAGGTGACTCCATATGCTGTTAAGTTTGAGAACCAATATGTTATATTACCATTACCTCTTTAAATTTTCTTTAGTATTCACAAGGCTTTGACTGGTGAGTTTGAACACTAGTGCTATTATTCCTGGAAAATCCGATAGACTACTAGCACATGGGAGGCTGATGTGGGAGGAGAGCTTGAACCCGGGAGTCTGAGGTTGCTGTAAGCTAGGCTGATGCCACAATACTGTAGGGCAACAGAGTGAGGCTATGTCTAAAAACAAGAAAGAAAGGAAGACAAGAAAACAGCCTAATCTAAAAAATCTTCTTGTGCAAAGAAGATGACCTCAATCACATCCTGTCTTTCAAGAGACACTTATTTAATATGTAAATGACATCCCAGAAAAAAGAAAATAAAATGAAAAATAAAATCAAAAGGCCAAAAGATCTTCATCACCCTGCTGCCTGACAAGCACATTTATAGTTGGCTAGATACTTAGCCGTGGGTTTGTCAGATGCTGTTGAAGAAGGATTTATGCTGGAAGTGGGTTCACTTAATCTTCTACTAAGACACTAATTTAATCAGCAGCTCACTTTCTCCTAAGATAATACATTAGCTAAATTGCATTGGGAAAATAAAACCCAGAGGCAGAAACAAATTGGAAACATTGCTTTTAGGCAATGAAGCACTTATGCAACCATTTTAAAGTTTTAGTTTTGGAAAGCTTTTATAAAATTCACCCGAAAAACACATAATTTTGATGGAAATGTATAAATGCCAAAATCACTCAATACAAGGGAACTCTGTTGTTTCATTTCATCTCATCAAACACATCATTAAATTTTTCCAAAATTTTGGTGGTCCAAGTATAAAAAGACAAGCAAGACAGTATTCCACTACTTAAGGAGCTTCGCAGAGAAGCACACTTAAACCCCTACCAGGTGGTGGGGCATTTAAATAGCCTTATGTGAGTGGCCTTAGGAACACAGTACAAAAGCAATATACATTTTCTAGGTAGGAGACAAAGTCTATAGTTGGTATTATCGCCTGGATCTCTCTCTCTCTCTTATTCTCTCTCTCTTTATTTGCTTCCCCCTCCTTCATCTCCTTTCCTCTTCCCTTCTTCTCTGTACACCTTCCTTCTCTCTCATGATGAAGATAAAGTCTGAGAAGAGCCCTTCAGAAAACTAGAGAAATCACTTTCGTTCCATGTCCTGTGGTTTGCTAAAAGATGTGCTCAAGCCGAAGGAAGAGTATTCTGGAGAGCTACAGAAAGATGCAGGGTATCTCTCTTTGGAGAATTCTCGAAGATATCAGCAAGAAATGAGTCCACTAAGTGCCATTCCTCATAGGAAAGAGAAACTTGAAATCTGAGAGGTGAATCTCTTTAGTAATGATGAATATAAATAAATTAGTTCTGAGATTATCCAGGAACAATTTTCTTAGCTGATTAGGTTTTTATCATATCGATTACAAACATGCAGACTATTTAAAGAGCTGCCCAGATCTCTTCCAGAAACAAAACTGGCTGTATAATTTGGTGGACCCAAAGCAAGCTAAACATGGATGGCCTCTATTTAAAAAAGTTAATAATTTCAAGATAGAGACAGAACACATTAAACCACATTCAATTTCATAACTTTCATAGAAGGCAACATCACTTTGAAGCTGGTTAATCCTGAAACAGGCTAACTCTTTCCCATTCTTTCTAGTATGGGATATCACAAGCATAGCAAATGCAAGTTTGAATTCTAGTTCAGTCACATATCAACTATTAGATTTTGGGCGAGCTAATTTTCAGTTTCATCCCTGACATGTGGTCATGCAAATTGAACTTCCATTCAGGTTCCAATATCACATGTGAATTATACATGTGAGTATTATTCTTGTAAACTTGCAAATAGTAGAATGTATTATTAGTAAGAATGTGTGGAAATTAGTGGCTTTAAAATCTTGCTACTACTTTTGGAATGATAATTACAGATTCTACATATTCATGGGGTCCAAATCTGTGGATTCCACCAACAATGGATTGAAAACTTTCCGAAAATAAAATTGATGGTTGCGTTGGTACTGAATATGTACAGATTGTTTTCTTATTTTTATTCCCTAAAGAATACAGTGTAGTTACTATTCACATAGCACTTACATTGTATTAAGTATTTTAAGTAATCTAGAGATGATTAAGTATTATAGGATGACGTGCATAGGTTATATGCAAATATGGCATCATTGTCACTTCATTATAACATTGAGGAGAAAAAAAAAATCAATTCCTGAAAAGGCTACTATCTGTGTAAAGTTTGCACATTCTCCCCAGGTTATATTCTTTCCACATCTCAAAGAGAAACATGTTAGGTGAATATGTGTGTCCACATTGTTCCAGTCTCAGTGAGTGTGGCTGTGTGTGAGTATGACCAGTAGTAGAACGGAATCTACCATGACCTTGAGCAGCCAGGATAGGGTCCAGCCACTTGAGATCTGGCACTGGAATAATTGGATAAATAATTACTGGGTTACTTTTTACTAATCTTTCCTAGATGTATGTATAGCTCACATTTATTTCAATTTTTAATACTGAAGAGTTTTGACCTTTATTTAGAAGTCTGGTGATGTTTTGGTGATAAAAAATTTGCTGTAGAAAGTTAATTTTTTTTTTTTTTGAGACAAAGCCTCACTATGTTGCTCTACATAGAGTGCTGTGGCACCACAATTTTAAACTCTTGGGCTTAAGCAATTCTCTTGCCTCAGCCTTCCAAGTATCTGGGACTATAGGCACCTGCCACAACACCCGGTTACTATTTTGCTGTAGTTCTCATTGTTGATTTTAGCTGGTCCAGGCCAAGTTTGAACCCATCAGCCTCAGTGTATGTGGCCGGCACCCTACCCACTGAGTTATAGGCACTGCCTAGAAACTTAATTCTTATATCAATTAGTCCATGGTAAAATTGGTTTTGTTGTATTCCTTTCACTTAAAATCTCAGTTTCCAAGACCTATTGACAATGGTGAGGATTTAATATACTATGCCATTTTTCATAAGCAACTTAAGCATGTTTGGATTTCGATATATTAGGGGTTTTGTAACAAATTCCACACAGATATCGAGAAACAACGTATATTATTAAAATTTTTCTTTGGGTTTTTTTTTTGCCCCCTTGGTTATCAGTTTCATCTCTTATTCACCATTGTGATCTACCAATCACAAGTTAGGGTCACCATAAACAATATTGTGATAAGAAGTTTATAATATTAAAGTTATAAATTAAAATTAGGGACATAAAATGTTTATTATGTATTCTGTATACTGTATTCTTCACTGTAACTTTTCAAAGTTACTTCTTGAAACTTAGGGGTAGAGTCATTTAAATAACATAGCACTTAATAGTTCTGAAGATCTGTTCACTTACATTTTGTCTTTCAGTCTTACACAGAAAAGCAGGAATGCTGGTTCTTGGCTGTGGAGCTTTCTCTCCCTGGGTGGCCTGGCAACATTCTTCATTGTCTCCAGGTGCTGGAGAGCTGAATTTTTTTCAGCACATCATTAAGAAACTAACAGCAAACCCAAGTATCTATTCCCCTGAGTAAGGTGATTATTGTGTTATTTTCATTAAAAAGAGAAAGCAGAAGGGAGAAAAATACCTCTGCCAGGACCCCAGCTCCATGGTTTAAGCACATTTCTCTAGAATATTACAAAAACAGGGACCTGCTGACCTGCCGGTGAGTTTCCACCACCAATACACAATGCTTACTGCTAAATGCCTCCTGCTTTTGCCAGAGAACTCTTAAGTCATTGGGGGACAACAGAGGCAGTAATTAGCTTTCTAAAATTGTTGTTATTATTATTGTGATAAAACATTTAACGTATCCATGCTCAACAAAATTTTAAGCGTATATAATTAAGTGCACACAATTTGGTATAGCAGAGATAACATTCATTTTGCAAAACCGAAATTTTATAATTATCAAATAGCAGCTCCCATTTCTTCTTCCAACCAGGTCTGGCAGCCATTGTCTTCTCTGCATCTATGAGTTTCATTATTTAACATAACTCATATTGAGAGAGGATACTCAAGAAGGGTGAGGTCCAGGAGAACAGGTCTTCTCAAGGAGACCACAAGATATATCTGTAGGGTCCTCTCTGTGGTGACTCAGCTCTTGGGAATTTGTAGACTTGATGTCCTGGAACTTGGAAATTTCCACTTCTGTGAAGTCCTGTAGTTCTATGGGGGCTGGAACAGCAAGCATCTTTCACTTAATTTAAACTGACCATGAGAAAAGTACATGTGGATTGGAACTTTTTGATTGGAGATAAAAAGGGAAAGACCAAGCCTGTCAGAGAGTGTGGCCATTTTGAATTCTTCTATGCCATAAGCTCTACCGGCTGAAATAAAGCCCTTTCTCTTATAAACATGGTGTTTGGGTGGTCTTTCTCTCCATTGGACCTCGTTTTCCTGCAACAATTTAAGTGGAATCATGCAGTTTTTGTCCTTCTGTCAGGCTTATTTCCCTTAGCAAGTAATTACTAATATCCTTAAGTAATTACTAATTGTATTTTACCAGAGAGAAACATAAATCAATATGGATGAAGTAAAATTCCCAAGGTCCTAAATCTAGTGGTCAGCTCCGATTGTCATTTGACCTTCCTTTTCCAAAATAAATTATCAGGGATGTAGGCTTCAGAACAACAAATAGCTAACATATTACTTATTCTATACTAGATCCTCTTACAAGCACCCTAAATTTACTGACATATTTAATCCCACGACAGGCCTCTAGAAGAGGTACTAATATGATATTTACACAGTGGAGGAAACTGAGACAAAAGGAAGTTTGATAAGTTCCACCAGTCACCTTACTCCTAGTGAGTTGCAAAGCTTGAGTTCAAGTCTTGGTGGTCTGAGTCCAGAGTTCATGGTCTTCTCTCTATCTATGCTGAAACGCACATGTTGGCTTAGGAACCCATTCCCAGAGCTAGAAGAGCTGCCCAAACATAGCTGCTCCCAGGTCACATAGCCAGTTCACCATTAGGCAAGGGAGAAAGAGAAGAATCTCTCCACCAGCAGTCAAATGTGGTGGGCAGAGCATCCTCAGGACGGCAGGGCAAGGATTGTAGCCTGAGTTACTGGCAGCATATAAGGCCAAAGGCAGCAGATAGGAGGGGAGCTAATGGGATTAAATCAATAATCTTCAATACATCAATCAGATTCACTAAATAACTTGAGAACACATATTTTTTCATGTTCCTTATTAGTCAATTAAACTGATGCAGGAAATTAACAACACTCTTTGTGTAGGACTGCCCTATGCATTGCAGGAGGCCTAGTACCCCTGTACCCCTCCCTGCCAATGCTAGCAATGTCCCTGTCAAAGGGACAGATGTTTCCTCATTCCAGGCCCATTCCCTATATGAACTCTATGACTTGGTTTGTTTTCTTCTGAGAATCACCACATGAAGCCTTGAGGGGTGATCTGGAATCAGGAGCCACTCAGAATTCATCTATATCTTACTGAGGTATGCCTCATATTTTAATCTTCTTGGCATTGCAGAAATTCGCAATCCTTGAGGTCATGCCCTAAGTTTCTCCTGAAGAAGATCTTTACTTTTTCTTTACCTTCAAGAGGGATTTTAAGTTCACCCATCTTGTATAGCTTCAACAAGAAACAAAAATTGGGACTGGGTGCAGTGGCTCACCTGTAATCCTAGCACTTTGAAGGCTAAGGCAAGAGGACTACTTAAGACCAGGATTTCAAGACTATGTGAGTGAGACCCTGTCTCTATAAAAAACATAAAAATTATCTGGCATGGTGGTACATGCCTGTAGTCCCAGCTACTTGAGAGGCTGTGCAGGACAATCTCGAGAGCCCAGGAGTCTGAGTTTATTATGAACTGCAATGACACCACTCCATTCCAACCTAGGCAATAGAGTGATCTGGCTCAATAAACAACAACAACAACCAAAAAACAAGCAAAAATTGGAATCAAATTGTGTGAATTGTCTCCATATAGATGTATAGGGAAATAGTCATCTGGCTGGACCGGCTATGTCAGGAATAGCTTGTTAGAGCACAAGTGAAGCAGGAGAACGTTCAGAGGTCACCAAAGTGAGGGTGATGGTGAGCTGTTCTAAGGGAAAGTCTAAATAAAGGATCATCATTAAGTAGAAAGAAGAGACAAGTGCCAAATCTCCATGGCAGAAGCAAATGTTAAGTGAAAAAGAAAGGATCAAAAGTCAAGAAACAGATGGAAATGGAATTGAATAATTAGGAGGCCAGGAACATAAGAGTTGGAAAGGTCTGGGTGAAAGCCCAACATTGCGTTGTGGGTCAGCTATTATTACTCAATGCTGATGGTTGTATAATACTCTGAATATACCAAAAACTACTTAGCTGTACAATGTAAGAGGGTGAATTTTATAGCGTATAAATTATATACAAATAAAACTGGTTATTTTTGAAAGTACATGGTTAGGATAGGTAATAAATCAAGATAAATTTAACAGGAACCTGTGTACCTAGTATTCTCCAAATCCTTACATGTGAACTCAAAATTCTTATGGACATATAGAACTACAGGTGAGATAGCATCCTCCAGCCATCACTATTAACATAGTCAAAATTGTGAGATTAAGACATCATTCATCTAGGAAGGCAGCAAAGGGATGAACTGAGTTTTCTTGATCTGAAAAGCATAATGTTAGCACCATGCGGTATGTGAAAGTAAGTTTATTTTTTATTCTGAGATACTCAGAGTTACTAGGGATATCAAAGACATATTCTAAGAAATCATAGATGGTTAATTTAATGATAAAATTAATATACAGTACTTTCTTTAAATCTGTAACTAAAAATGTCCTTCTGGGGCAGTACCTGTGGCTCAGTGAGTAGGGCGCTGACCCCATGTACCAAGGGTGGTGGGTTCAAACCCAGCCCCAGCCAAACTGCAACAAAAAATAGCCAGGCATTGTGGCAGGTGCCTGTAGTCCCAGCTACTCAGGAGGCTGAGGCAAGGGAACCACCTAAGCCTAGGTGGTTCTGTGAGGTTGCTGTGAGCTGTAACACCATGGTACTCTACCATGGCAACAAAGTGAAACTCTGCCTCTAAAAAAATAAAAAATAAATAATAATAAAAATGTCCTCTTATAATTATTTTTAAATACATACAAATTATAGTTGACAATGTATCTTTTTTTTTTTTTCCAGTATAAAGCTAAATCCCATTTTGATTTATTTGAGCCAACTACTTAGCTAATCACTTAAGACTGGGCTAAGACCCACAGAGAACAAATGAATAATCAAATATAAAATAAACATTACTGAATACTATTTAGACCATGTCTAGATCATAGCTAATTTTGTGGTAGACATAATGACATTTCTATATCCAAGAGCATTCTAATTTTGTTCAGAATCTCTATAGGGTAAAGAGATAGGAATTTGTAAACTTGGTTAAATAAAACAATGGTTTTAATCTCCTTTTGGGATTGGCACAATAGAAATGGAGGAAAAAAATTAACAGCCTGTGTTCCCAGCAGTCTGGGAGGCTGAGGTGGGTAAGCTGTCGGAGCTCAGGATTTCAAGATCAGCCCGAATAAGAGCAAGACCTCATTTTCTGAATAACCAGCTGGGCATGTGGCAGGCATCCATAGTTCCGGTTACCTGGGAGGCTGAAGCAAGAGAACTGTTTGAGCCCAGGAGTTTGAGATTGCTGTGAGGTATGAGGCCACAGCACTCTATGGTAGGCAATAAAGTGAGACTGTCTCAAAAAAAAAAAAAATTAAATGCACTCATTAAATTTGAATCATTTAACTTAACAAATATGTGTCAAGTGATTGCTTAATTTATAGGCTGCATTTTAAAGTGTACTTGGATTTTACTTTAATTAAAACAAGATGATAATCAGAAAAATGGAACAAATATTTGTCCAGTGATTGCTTAATTTATAGGCTACATTTGAAAGTGTAACTTGGATTTTGCTTTTATTAAAACAAGATGATAATCAGAAAAATGAAACGAATAATATGTCCCTGGGCACAGTCCCTGTGATGCTTCCCATCTAATTAGCACTCACTAGGTGACTATTCAAGAACTCTATCTGGTAAAAGATACAATGAATGTGCCAAAGTCAATATATTGACTTGAATCCAACATGTGTTAGCTAGTATCCTAGGAACCGGGATTATACATGTGCCAACAGAGACACAGCCTCTGTTCCCACTGAGCTTAGAGTCTGGGGGGGAAGATAAGCACATTTGATATCCTATGTGAGGGTGATGATAGGGAGAGGCACTGCTGAACTCATAGAAAAAGCACTTCACCCAGTAGAATGAGGGCAGATTAGCAAGGAGTTAAGCATTCAGAGTAAGTCCTGAGCCAAGTCATATAAGAGTTAGCCAGTAAAGGGCATGACTGCCTAGAGAAAGGAATTCTGGGAGGAAATAACAGATAGCCTGGTGTATGGATATTTACTAGCCCTTGGGTTCCAATGAAGACAGCATTCTAAAGTGAAGGAAGAGAATACAAACAACAGGTAGAGGGACCCCGTATGTATTTTTGGAAGTTTGCCTTTGTCCTGCATCTGTCGGTGAGACATTGAACAGGGAACCAATGTGGTTAGCATTGAGTGTTGATTGCATCATTATGACTTTGTACAAGATGAAGACAGTTTGACTAGGGGTATTAATGAGAAAAATGGAAAAATATTTCAGAGACAGAATCTATACATCTAGCAATTTCTTAAAAGGTGGGTTAGCGAAGCATAGAGAAGATCTAAGGAATCATCCTAGTTTCTAGCTAAGTAGATGCAGTGCTGCCAATCAAGAGAAAGGGCCTTCAAGAATAGGTCAAGTGTAAACTCAGTTGTGTTTTCAATCTGTTGAATTTGGGATGTCATGTAACACTCAAGTGGAAATGTCCAGTGGGCTGCTGGATTTCTGAGTCTGTAGCTGGTGGCAGAGGTATATTTAGAAAACACAGGTTTGGAAATTTTGAGTATGGGTATAATCACTGAAAACATTTAAAAAGATGAGACTATAGAGGTTTTGCCAAGTGATACATGATGTGGCATCTGGGCGTGTAAAGTTTCTGTGGAGAAATGAAGTCATAAACAAGGCAAATAATTTCAAAAGTATGAAAATCAGAAGGGTACAATGTCAGGGAGTAGAGAGCCAGAGATGGTCAAAATAAAATAAAGACTGAATTGTTTCCACTGAATTTAGAAATTCAGAGGTCATTGGTGAACTAAGCCAGAATTGTTTCCATGGTAAAAAAGAAAGAAAGAAAGAAAGCCAGATTGTAAGTAGCTGAGAAATGAATGGGGGATAAAATAGAATAAATGATTTTTGGTTGATAAGAGGAAGAAAAGACTAAATAGTGGATATTGGGAGAAGTGGAGACAGTAGATGGATTGTTTTGGATGAGAGAGAAAAGCCTGAATTTTGGCAAAGTGAAAGAAAACAGAAAGAAAGAAAGGCATTGACAATGCAGGCGATGGACATTTCCAAAGGATAGACAGGGAAGGACAGAGGATTACCAGGATAGAGGAAGCAGAGGCTCTCTGGTGCGTGTTCTCATCCCACAAAGGCAACATCTAACTGCCCAGAGCCCGAAGATCTGGCACAGTGTATGGACACAGGTTATTAAAATGAAATGGAGTCAACGAGATCGCTACACTTAACTTACATATATCCCCAGAACTATATGCTTTGTACTTAGTATGTACAATTTTGAAATTCGGGAGGACCTGGACTTTCTCCTGTGTTATGTATTCCTGGATATCTTCAGTGTGAATGTTTCCACTTGACACACCAGCTCCCTTTCTTCTGTCTGTCTGAATTTACATGATATGAATGTTCATGGATCACTTTCCCAATCTGGCAAAATACCAGACCTTAACAAAATCAATGGGCTAGGGAAGTTGAAGGAAAACATTTGATTAAAATCAGTAAGCAGAAAATGAACAGAGTTTTTCTTTGGATCATTAACTCGGAGAGCAGTGCACTCAGAAGGTGGCATACACTTACTCAGAAAACAGATATATAAAGCTTAAAAGGATATAAATTCTAAACAATCACTGGAACTAACTAGACTTATTTTTTAAATATTCTATTGTTTTGCATTATTTACTGTTAGGGCTTATATGAAAACCCATTTCCAGTAGTCTTCTTTCACTAATAGTTATTCTGTTTTAAATTATTTTTGGTGACTGAAAATTTTTATTTTATTTTATTTCAAAATATAAATGGGTACATGTTTTTGTTACATGGCTTTAGTGAGGGCTGTAAATATGCCCATGATCTCAATAGTGTCCTTGGTTAGGTGAGACTTTCTTCTCAGATCTACCTCCACCACCGCTTGATACCCAATGACTTCCACTTCTCTCTCCATCAGTTAGTTCCAATTTATTAGAGAGTACATGTGGTGTTTTTTTTTTTCTATTCTTAAGATACTCTGCTTAGGACAGTGGTCTCCAATTCCTTCCAAATTGCTGAAAAAAGCATTAATTCATTTATTTGGCTGGCTAGTAATAGTCTATGGTACCACATTTTGTTACTCTGCTCATAAATTGAGGGGTACATGGGTAGATTTCACATTTTAGTAATTATGAATTGTGCTACATTTGGGTGCAGATGTCTTTTTGATAAAATGACTTCTTTACCTGTCAATAGATACCTAGATTCTGGGATTAAATGGTAGGTCTACATTTAGTTCTTTGAGAAATTTCCATATCATCTCCCATGGGGTATGTACTAATTTGAGTCCCACCAACAGTGTATAAGTGTTTTTTCTTCTCTGCATTTGTGTCACTACGTACTGTTTATAAACCTTCTGATAAAAGCCATCCTAACAGGAGTAAAGTGATACTTCATTATGGTCTAATTTTTACTTCCTTGATGATTAGTGATGTTGAGCATTTCATCATATGCTTGTTGCCATTTGTCTATCTTTAGAGAAACTTCTGTTTGTCTTTTGATCATTTTTGTTATGGAGTTGCTTTTTTCTTGCTAATTTGTTTGAATTCTTTATAGATTCTGGATGTCAGGCCTTTATTGGATGTTATTTGTGAATATATTCCCCCATTCTGTAGGCTGTCTATTTGCGGTTGATTATTTCCTTAGCCATGCAAAAGCCTTTTCATTTAATCAAGTCTCATTTATCTATTTTTGTTGTGCTTTAATTGCCATTGGGGTCTTAGTCATAAATTCTTTACCCAGCCCAGTATCTGAAAGAGTTTTTCCTATAATTTCCTCTAGACTTGTAATGGTTTTCTGGCTCACATTTAATTCTTTCGCTTATATTGAATTAGTTTATATGAGTGGTGAGAGAGAGGGGTGTTGTTTTATGCTTCTGCATGTGGCTGCCCAATTTTCCAAGCACCATTTACTGAATAGGGCTCCTTTCCCCAAGCATCCACTGTGTGTTTTGTTTAAGAGCAGTTGACTGTGTGTAGATAGTTTTATATCTGGGTCCTCTATTCTCTTCCATTGGTCTCTGTTTCCATTTTTGTGCCAATATCATGCTGTTTTGCTTACCAGAGCCTTGTAATATAGTTTGAAGTCTGGCAATTTGATGTGTCCAGATTTGTCCTTTTGCTTAAGATTGCTTTGGATATTTGGGCTCATTTCTGGTTTCAAAGAAAGCATAGGATTATTTTTCTAGATCTGTGACATGTGCCCTTAGTATTTTGAGGAGGGTTGCACTGAAACTATAAATCACTTGGGTAGTATGAACATTTGAACAATGCTGATTCTATTGATCCCTGAGCATGATATGCTTTTTGATTTATTTTTCTCTTCTGCTAGTTCTTTCCTCAGAGATCTGTTCTCCTTGTGGAGAACTTTCACCTCCTTTGTTACATATACTTATAAGTATTTTCTTTTCTTTATAGCTATGGTGAATGATGTTGAGTTTTCATTTGACTCTCGACTGTTATTGGTATATAGAAAAGCTACTGACGTGTGGATGTTGATTTTGTAATCTGAGACTTTCTTGAATTTATTTATCAATTCCAGGAGTCCCTTGGTAAAGTCTTTGGGGTTTTCTGGATACAAGATCACATTGTCAGCAGAAAGCAATAGTTTGACCTCTTCTTTTCCAATCTGAATATTCTTTTTTTTAACGTAAAATAAGAGGTTCAATCAATAAAGATTGTATTCAAAAAGTAACAAATACTAATTTAATAATTTCAAAATCAAGTCGATTGCTGGCCCCTCCCCCTGTGTTTCAGCTCATTTTTCCATGTTTTCCTCATAGTTGCAATATCCAGTGTAAAGAGGCTGTGCAGCTATTCCACATCTGAGCATTCTGCAGCAGTGTGGGCATCTTTTAGATCTCTGACGTTTTGGGGACTCCAAAGTCTCTCACCAACAGCACTTTCTGGAGGCCATAATCTTGGAGTGAGGTTAATTGCATCCACATAGACAAGCTTCTCCACCAAGGACAAGTTTTTTCTGTGGCCGAGTGCCCACAAAATTAAGAGGTTCCATGTTATATTACTATCTCTAGTCCTGTCCATAACTTATCAAATCTAAGTACCAACAGGGCAGAAAGGATTATAGGAAAGCCAGGTACTATAATTTTACTCATTTCCCCAAAATACCCAGAGTTTTTCCACATTTCAATTACTGTAACTTGCTGAAGCTTCTTCAAAAACCTCTTGCCAGACAATGGATCCTTTGTTTATGGTTGCAGTAATATCTAAAAGCTTTTGAATATAGAAAGATTCTAGTTTTCTGAAATTTTCACCAAAGCCTTTTTGCTTCATGAAATCTCATATTTTTGGATTTAACTCCCAACAATTAAAATCCATTTCGTCTCCTCCTGAATGAATGATGTGATCTGGAAATACCTTACTAATTCCTCTGAAAAATGTAGCAAATAAGATAGAAATTGTATTGGGAATAGGGTTTATAGGTCCAAAAGTGTTCAACTGTTTCTATTTAGAGTAACATGGGGTCAGGAGGTCTTTCTGACTTTTTCCCCAAGACACCATATGTCCAGAGGTATCAAATTCCAGCAAGACTCCAATCCTTCATAATCTGGCATATTCAATCATCATATGGACGTCATTTGATGTATAAACACGAAATGAAGAATAGCTTAACTCGGGAAAAGTGATGCTCTGATAAGGGAAAGAAAGACTCGTCATCAACTACCTGCCTGTGAAGAACATTAAACTTACTGACAGCCATGGCGTCCAGGGTTTTAAGAATAACCTTAAGTGGCAAAGCGCCTGGATGTATCAATTAGAATGGTCCGTGAGGAAACCTTGGCGAGTCAACAATGTTGGAGTCACTGATGGGAAAAGCACCATTGAGACCTCGATAAATCAATTAGCTATCGGTCTCTAAACCTCCTCAATGCTCCCCAGACTCTTTTGCCTTCAAGAGAGCCAAGGTTCTTTCATAAGTAAAGAACAGGATTCATCCGTAGACACGCTGGGGAAAGCATCACACTTGGACTCAAGGACAACTGAGACCAGAAGTTGCTTTAACTGTGCTCCACCCTCAAGTTTCGGAAGCCACCGAGGCCGCTTGTAAACACCAAAAATATATTCATAATATCGCCAAAATGCTTCCTCCAGAAGGGAGTAGGAGGGACTGGCCTTGGAATTGGGACCGCGGTTGATGTAAAAATTCTCAGGGACGAGGCAGAGCTGAGTGCCGGTCACTGTCACTGAGAGCTGCAGGGGCCCGGCCGTCAGCCGCGTGTGGCCTGGGCCACCAGCTTTGGCAGAACTGCAGCCGGGGCAGCCCCAGCCCAGGACCCTCCAGGGCGCATCAGCTGCTCTCAGCCCCAATTTGAATATTCTTTATTGCTTTCTCTTGCCTCATTGCTCTGTCTAGGACTTCCAGCATTCACTGAATAGCAGTGGTGACACTAGGCACCCTTGTGCCTTATCCAGTCCTTAGCAGGAATGCTTTCTTTCAACTTTTCCTCAGTCAGTATGATGTTGGCTATGGGTTTGTCATATATGGCTTTGATTATTTTGAGATAAGTTCCTTCTATGCCTAGTGTGCAGAGGGTTCTTATCTTAAAAGAGTGCTATATTTTGTCACATATTCCCTCTGCCTCTATTGAAATAATCATACATCTTTGTCGTTGCTTCTGTTGTGGGATGAATCACATTTATTCATTTATGTATGTCCAGTGACTACTTGCATCCTTGTGATGAAGCCCCCTTGATCATGGTGGATTATTTCATTGATGTGCTACTGGATTCTGTTTGCTAGGATTTTATTGAGGATTTTTGCATTTACATTTATAAAGGATGTTTGTCTGCAGTTTACTTTTCTACTGCATCATTTCCTGAACCTGCAAAAAAGCCTGCCACTGGCTCAACTCTGACTCCCATTAAGTAGCGCCAAATAGCAAACAGAATACTAGAACTAAAAAAATCATGTCTGTAATGGACTTGATAGCAGATTGAAATATGGGTCAATATATTGTAAACTGAGATCTGTAGAAAGTATTCAATTCAAAGAAAAAGTAATCAGAAAAATGTGAATGAAGTCTGAGTGAGCTGTGAGACAATATAAAGAGATCTAGCACCCATTTAATTGAGTTGAGTTCCCAAATAGAAAAGAGAGAGAATAGGACCAGGGTAGTATTTAAAGAAATAACTGTTAAAAACTTTCCAAATGTGATTACAAATATGAATCTATATGCCTTATGTATCTATGAAGCTCAGAGAACATCAGTACAACAACCAACAAGCCCAGTCATCACAGGCTAAGTGCAGAAAACCAAAGATAAAAAGTTATTCTTAAAACCAGTAATTTGAATCCTATCAGATAACAATGAATGTCAAATGGGCAAAAAAACAGCAATTTTTCAAAAGAAGATAGACTGGTGGCCAAAACACATATGAAGAAGTGCTCAACATTTCTAACTATCAGGGAAATGGAATCAAAAGAACAATGAGATATCAACTAACTCCAGTGAGAGCAGCTCTCATAGAAAAGTCTCAAAACAACAAGTGCTGACATGGTTGCAGAGAGAAAGCAATGCTCATACCCTGGTGGTGGGATGGGAACTGGTATAACCTCTATGCAGAGCAGTACGGAGATACTTCATAAAACGAAAGGTAGACACACTATTTGATTCAGCAATCCCACTCCTCTGTATTTACCCAAAGGAATAAAAGACATTTGATAAAAAAAGACACTTACAGTCGAATGCATACTGTAGCACAGTTCACAATTGCCAGGATGTGGCAACAACCCAAATGCCCATCAGTACAAAAATGGATTAGTAAAATGTGGTATATATTACATACACCATGGAGTATTATTCACCCCCCAAATGGTGAACTAATACCCATTGTAACAACCTGGATAGAACTAGAGACCATTATTCTAAATGAAGTATCATAAGAATGGATAAACATACATAACATGTACTCAATACTAAACTGGACCTAGTAGATGAACATTTAGGCACACATATGGAAGTAAAATTCAATAGAAATCAAGCAGGGAGGGGAGAGGTGGTGTTGGGTAAATTCACACCTAACTGGTATAATATACACATGTTCGGGGTAAAGGGCACATTTATACATAGACTTAAAATATACAAAAGCAAATTATGTAACCAAAACTGTGTCCCCTTGTAATATTCTGAAACTAAATAAATAAAGGGACATCAAAATTGGGAATGAAAGAAACATTTGTCCACACAGAATTCTGTATCCAGTAAAAATACCAATAAAAAATCCATAGGAAGTAAAAATATTTTTACATTAAAAAAAGGTCAGAGAATTTTTCTCTAGCTGTTCTACACAATAGTTAATAAGAAAGGAAATTCTAGGTTGAAGGAAGTAGCACGAGATAAAACTTAGATCTACAAGAAAAAAAAAGCACAGGAAATTGTGTTTATGTAGCTAAATATAAAAGCTGTTTTTTACTTTCAGTTTCTATAAGACAACTGAGTCCTAAGGCAAAAATAATAACATTTGGTTGCGTAGATTATAATTTTTGTGTATACATAGGCCTGAGGAAATGTTTACTATTGCAAACTTCTTAATTTTATGTAAAGTGGTGCAATATTAACTCAGACTGTGGCAACATCACAATGACCACGAAAAAAGAAGTAATGATATAATAACAATACAACTCAGGAGCAACAGGGAAACTAAGGGAATTAGTACAAAAATTAATGAATTTGTCATATCTGGAAGTGTTTAGGTTGTAGTTCTTCAGATCAGGAATTTTAGAAGGATATGGGATTTAAATCATTCCCTTTCTGCTCAATGGTGTGTGTTGGGGTATATGACATACTTTCAACGCTTGGGGCGGGGGGGGGGGGTTTGTTTGTTTGTTTCATTTTTTTTTAGAGACAGAGTCTCACTTTGTCGCTCTCGTAGAGTGCTGTAGTGTCATAGCTCACAGCAACTTCCAGCTCTTGGGCTTAGCCAATTCTCTTGCCTCAGCCTACCAAGTAAGTAGCTGGGACTTCAGGTGACCGCCACAACACCCCGCTATTTTTTTGTTGCATTTTGAACCCACCACCCTCGGTATACGGGGCCGACGCCCTACTCACTGAGTCGCAGGCACCACCCAATGCTTTGTTTTTTAATCCCCGAAAGCAGCAAGTGTCAGAAGACATGTTTTGCTCTTGAAATATTTGGCGTCTTTCACGTGGCTACTATAGATGTTTACATTCCGAAGTTCAATTTCTTGACCCCTTTAATGAATTTAAAACAATGGCAATACCTAGCAAGTACTATTATATTTTACCATAGTTTTGAAATCAACTTCTTTGTTTTACAATTTCAATACAACACTATATCTGCATTGGAGCAATGTCCCATGCAATTATCACTGAGAAACACAATATGATTTTTTCAGGTTACTATTCCCACAGGAATACTAACAAATAACATGCACGCAAAGGAGAGTGGAAAATTCTAGAACCACATTCCTACATGTCCTCCCCGAGCCAAACTCCTCGCCCACTGGAGTGCTGCCAAGTAATCCTCCAGCTTAATCAGATTCACTTCTGTCCAGTTCTGATTCTTGCAGTCATTTAGTTTCCCTGAATTCCTGCCCCCCCCCTTTTAGGTAATATGTGCTTCTCCCCAGCATATTACCGAATCCCATCTGTGTGCAAGAAGTATTTTTACTTAAGGAAATTTATTAACAAATGTCATTTTTCTCCCCATGTCAGAAAACAGAGGCAACACTGCCTGCCCCCGCCCAAGACCAAATTGCTGTCTTCCTAGCCTGTGAAAAACAGAATTCCTTGGCCCCAGGCCTGAGTGTTTCTGGGCAGCTCTACATTGCCAAGGCCAATTCTCCAAGCCAGTGGTCTCTGGGGTGAGAGCAAATGCAAATTTAATCGGCTGTTAAGGGGAAAAAAGGTTTTTTTTGGTTTTGTTTTACTTGTTTTCTTCTTGTTCTCTTTAACCCCAGTAATCCCCTATCAAAGCTCCTTCTCTCTAGACCCTGCCTGTCTCTGATGAGAGGCAACCCCGGGCTGACTCTTAGCCTTTCCTTTCACTTCCTATCAGAGCGGTGACAACCTTTTTTCCATTTCCCTTTGCCCCTTTCGCTTTTAAATTTCAGCCAATATCAGGGTGCTCCACCCTCTCCAGGGAGGCTCACTGGCTGCCCGGACGCCTTCCCAGCTCGTGTGGGCGGGTCCGAAGCTTGGGAGCCGCAGGGAGTGTTTAGCTAGCGGGGGACCCCACCCCTGGATCCTGTGACTCTGTTTCCTCGTTGAGTTTGATGTATTTAATTCGAAAAACCCTCCTCTCGGGTCTCCCTCTCCCGCTCCTCTTCTTTACCTTTTCTCGGTGGATACAATTAGACCCTGTGCCCGGTGTCGCCAGTACCCAGCGCTCTGCCGGGTGGGCGGTGAGTGGGGCGCGACGCGAGGGATCCAGTGCGGGGTTGGGGGCGTCGTGGGGAGAGGCCTGGGGCTGCGGAACCCGCGGGGCGGGGATGGAGGGTCTCCGCGTCCTGGGCTGGCTGAGCCGCGCTCCGCATCCTCAGGTGGTTGGAGAAGTCTCCGGGTGCGCACAGCGCCTGCAGGTTTGGTAGCGCACAGTTTGCAGCCCTGGGGTAGTCGTCGTTGATCTGCGCGGGAAACTGGGGTTCCTTGAATCTTAATTTGTCCGTCAGTGGTCTGGAATGAAGACGCTGTTGGAGAGATTCACTCTGCCTGAAGCCATGAGCGCCCTAGGACCGGCGGCCACTTTCTCGGGTTTGCCCTTGTCCCTTGAGTGTTTCCCTGACAGGTCCCGCCTGATCGAGCTGCTCTTGGGTCTCTAACTGAAGTTTGAGACCTCGGTGCTGCTTTCACGACATCAGGCCTGGCGGCTCGCGGGTAAAAACAGGTTAACGAGAACTTCTTCACTTGGCTGTTGGCCAGAGAGGGGTGACAGAGGGACCTATCTCTCACATTGTCAGTTAGGGCAAAATGGGGTGATTTAGGGCTGTGCATGCTTTTTTCTTTGTTTTCTTTTTATAAAAATACGACTTTCATATCTCAAGACAGTTTAGTTTTTCCTTTCATTTGAGGCTTTGTTTATTGGCTCATGATCTACAATTTAATTTTATAGGTAGATTTCCCAGGTGCTACGTATAAGGGGTATGGATTAATAATTGCATGCTACTTATATAATAGGAACAGATAGATAACCTCTGTCTGTCCATCACTGTGGAGGTTAATAGTGAAACATTACCATGATTTGTTTTTAATTTGAGAAAGACTAGAATGGTCGTGATCACACAGTGTGAATAGTATGGGACAGTGATAGCAGGGAGGGGAACATAACACCTTATGCATGATGTGACTGTATATTTTAAATACTCACAGGAAACAACTGAAAAGCGCTAGGAAGAATAAGTGACTTTAGCAGAATGTCTAAATATGGTTTACTCATTTTATGGGGAACAATTGATGATCATACATAAACTGGAAAATGAAATACGACAGAATAAACTTCAATTGGCCATGAAATAACAGAAAATTGAAAAACTTACTTTAACGAAAGAGATCAAATGTACATTTGGGAACTAGTAAAATACATAACATTTTTCTAGGTCAAGATATCATTTCTCTAAAACAGTATACAAATATAATAGAATTTTAACCAAATATTTTTCAACTGGATGGTTTAGCTCATGTCGAATAGCAAACACTTGGAAATAGCCAGGAGAATTTCAATCCTAAATGTACATATATATTTAGTTATGTACGTGGCTATGTGGAGGCTTTGGCATATAATTTAATCTGCATAGTCAGATAGCTAACAGCGACTAAAAAAGACTGTGGAATAGCCCATCAGATATGTTAGTAAGACTCCAAAGCAAATTTAAGAAGAAACGGTGGGCTTTTGGTAAGGATGCATTTTTAAAAGGGGTGAAGAAGAAATAACATTTAATTGGTAGTGTATGGACAAATGGATATATATTACAGAAAACTATAATAAAACTGGAGCTTTTCCTCACTCATTATGCAAATGTGGTTAGATGGCTTATTATTTTAAATATATGAAGTTGAAAATGAAAACCTGAAGGGGTATTTATATACATGGCACACGGGGAGATCATTTCTAAGCATAGTACAGAAACCTGGGCCCATATGGGGTCATGATTTTTATTGACATGTGCACCCAGAAAACAGATACAAACTGGGAACATTGTCAACAAAGAGATAATTTTGCCAATATACCTAGAGATCTCATTGATGACCTTTAAAATCAACAACCCAGATGAAGATAAAAAGAAACAACTCAAAGCAGGAGAAATGCAAATAATCAGCAAAGTGAAGGTTCTCAGCCTCATACTAAAAAACTGGCCAGAATACAACACAATGAGGTATTATTGGGAATCTTCCAAATACCATAGCTGGCCCGGCAATGCCTCCTTAAATGTATTATCTGAACATCATGAGAATATGTTTTTGTACTCCAGGTAGCTCAACCATTTCCTTCCGGAAAGCCAAAAAGGAAAGACTTATTATTCTCTTTAAACATTCTGACCTATAATATGTTTAATAAAAGTTATCTATGAACTGTGGTTATTAATTTGCTTCTGTTTAATCACATCTTTTATTTTAAATTACAGCCAAATGAACAACCTCCAAGGTTCTTAACATTTGCTAAAAAGGAGGAAATATTCTACTATATACCTTCATTTTATGAAGATTTATGATGTGAATAAAATAAGAAATATATTTATATAGGTTCTAAAAACAATATTATGAAATTTATTAGATTTTATCAACATTTCCATTTTTTGAAAATTAATCGCTTTCAATTTTCTTGTGGAAAAATCCAATTTTCTTGATTTTATGCAGAGATATAATGAAATCTATGCTACTCATAGCTCTAAAGAAGATTCTACATTTGTATGGAAAATTTTCACTGCCTATTTGAGCCCAATGGACGTAAGTTTATCTTGTTAGTGTAAGCCTGGAATTAGTTTTTCTAATTTCAGCCCATGTAACAGTAATATATTAAGTTACCAAAATGTGGACAGGAATTACTGAATCATTCAGAGTCACTTGGCTTTAGTCCACTCATATTGATCTCATGCCACTATCCACTTCCTTGGTAATCAATAAATGCATAAAATTAATCAGCACAATACATCACAGGAGGCTTGGCACTTATAGCTCAGTGGTTAGGGTGCCAGCCACATGCACTGAGGCTGGTGGGTTTGAATCCACCTTAGGCCTGCTAAACAACAATAATAAAAAATAGCTAGGCATGGTGGCAGGCACGTATAGTCCCAGCTACTTGGGAGGCTGAGGCAAGAGAATTGCTTAAGCCAAAGACTTTGAGGTTGCTGTGAGCAGTGATGGCACAGCACTCTACCAATGGTGACATAGTGAGACTCTGTCTCAAAAAAAAAAAAAAAAAAGAAAGAATACATGACAGGACCTGAGAAATGTGGCTCAAAATCTGTGGGTAAACCTTTCACCTTTGGTGAACATGTAGGTCTTTTTAGTTATGGATTCACTTTAAGAGAGTATATTGTTGATTTTTTTTTTTTTAGTTTTTAAAAGGTTCAGAATGTAAAATCCAGTATACATTTGTTGTAGAAAATTTAAAGAGGAAATATTATTTATATTTTAGCATTTTTTATACTTTTAAAAAACATAACTATTATTAAAACTATCTGACTGTATATTTAACATTAACTACAAACATTTTATGATTTTTAGAAACCCATTTGTGATCATATTTTTAAAGAATATGATTCTATCATGATGTTTCATTATAATGCACAAACCATTGTGCTAGGTATTAATGTAGTTTACAATTACTACTTTTTTCCATTCTATATTCTTTCTGTGGGAATAAGAATGCATTGTTTTTAAAAAATCTTATACAGCATTATCTTAAAATGCTTTTGAGTTTGCGTAGACTACAGAGGAAATTTACTTGGTTCTACAAGTGATATTTGAGAAGAAATTTGGGTAAGTATGGCATTTATAGTATTGATAAACTGAAGATTTAATTGAGTGTGAAGTTTCCTATGGGAAGCGGATTTTTATTTGAATAAGGGAAACTATCATAGATCTGAGACTGATCTATTTTGGAGGGATGGGGAAGAATATATTAAAATCACCCGTGTTAACTTTATCACGAGATTGCAGCAATACAGGCACATCTTCAGGCTCCATTGCCAGTTCTAGCTCCCTTGATATTTCTATCACATCTGCAGCCATTTCATCAACTTCTAAACTATAAGAGGGCTGGAATCAACTTCTTCCAAACTCCTGTTAATGTTGATTTTTTTGTTTGTTTTTGCAATTTTTGGCTGGGACTGGGTTTGAACCCACCACCTCTGGCATATGGGGTCAGCGCCCCACTCCTTTGAGCCACAGGCACTGCCCTTAATGTTGATATTTTGATTTCCTCCTATGAATCATGAATACTCTTAAATGACATCTACCATGGTACATCCTTTCCCAAAGGTTTTCAATTTACTTTGCCCATATTTATCAGATGAATTCCCATACTTGGCAGCTGTAGCCTTACGAAATGTATTTCTTAAATAGTAAGACTCGAAAGTCAAAATTACTCATTGACTCATGGGCTGTAGAACAAATCTTGTGTTATCAGGCAAACTTTAATCTTATAAATCTCCATCAGAGCTCTTAGGCGCCCAGGTACATTGTCAGCGACCAGGAATTCTTTTCCAGGAATCTTTTCCTGAGCATAAGTTTCAACAGTTGCTTTAAGGTACTCCGTAAACCATGTTGTAAGCAGATGTGCTGTCAGCTAGGCGTTGTTGTTTCATTTATCTACAATGTACAATCAGAGTAGATTTAGCATAATTCTGAAGGGTCTTAGGATTTTTGGAATGGTAAATGAGCTTTGGCTTTAACTTAAAATTATCAGCTACATTAGTCACTAGCAAGAGAGGCTGTCCTTTGAAGCCAAGCACTGACTTTTCCTCTCTAGCTATAAAAGTCCTAGATGATATCTTCTCTCAAAATGAAGCTATTTTGTCTACATTAAAGATCTGTTTAAGAGTCAGCATTTGTTACTAGAACAAACTTCTAAGTTAAGTGCAGTTTGTTGAATGGTTGGAGAATATCCTGTTACCTTTCATGTAATAATTTCTAGCTTACTACATTATAGTCATAGGACAAACTTTGAATGGTTTTAAGCCTTTGCAATATTATAAGGTTTTTTTTTTTTTATGACCCAATATGGTTTGTCTGGGTGAAGGTTTTGTATGTTGAAAAAATGGTTATTCTGATATTGTTGGGTGGCTTGTTCTACACATGTCAATGTTGGCTGATGATGCTTCCTGTTCTTCTAATATCATTCTGATTTTCCCTCTGCTATTCCTATGAATTACGAAGAGAGGAATGTCAGAGTCATCAGTGATGATTATGGACTTGTCATTTTCTTCTTTAAATTCTGTGAGGTTTTCCTTCATTTTGAAGGAAGCTCCATGGTGAGGAGCATTTGCATTTAGGATTGCTATGTCTTGTGGGCAAATCAATTTTTTTTAACTCTATGTGTTAATCTTTCTTATCTTTAGTAATTTTCTTTTTTCTGAAGACTACTTGTGCTATGTTAATAAAAACAGTGAAGCATTCTTTTTTCTTTTGATGACCTTACTGAGGCATAATTCACATCCCATAAAATTCACTAACTTAAAGTATACAGGTCATTGAATTTTAGTAAATCCACAGAGTTGTGTGGCTATCACCACAATCTACTATTGGAACATTTTCATAATTTTAAAAGCACAACCATAATTTTAAAAAGAAACAATAAGAATTATTCCCGGTTGCTCCTGGCAAACCACAAATCTGCATTATATCTCTATAGATTCATCTACCTTGGATTGTTGATTTATATGGAAGCATATACACCATGGATTTTTTTCTGTCTTCTTTCAATTGGTGTAATGTTTTCAAGCTTAATACAGGATGGAGTATGTATGAGCAATGATTACTACATATAGGTAAATCATAATCCATTATAGGAATAAGTCACATTTTAAAATTTATCCCTTCATTAATTAATGGACACTGGGTTGTTTACACTTTTTGGCTATTATCAGTACACTGATCGCTTCTCACCCTTTTGGCTAAGATCAAGTGTATCAGTATGTTGTTTTGCAAATTCATGTTTTTGTGAATTCACTTTTCTGATTTATGTACCTTGGGATAGAATTGCTAGATGATATGGTTAACCATATTAGCCATTACCTGAGGAACCATCAGGCTGTTTTCCAAATGAGCTATAATATTTTGCATTCCTACCAGCAGTTATGTCAGGGTTTCAATATTTCCAAAACCTTGCAAAAACTTGTTGATGTGTGTCTTTTTCTATTATAGCCATCCTAGTAGTTGTGAAGATTATCTAATTTTAGTTTTGATCTGCATTTCTTCAGTAACCAGTGATATAGAGAAGTTGTTTATGTGCTTTCTAACCATTCATATATATCTCCTGTAGAGAAATGTGAAGATCCTTTGGCCTTTTTTCAACTGAGTTGTATTTATTATTGACTTGTAATTGTTCTTTATGTATTCTGGATAAAAGTCCCTCAGATATATGGTTCAAAAATCATTTTCCCATTCTGTGGGTTGTCTTTTCATTTTCTTGATGGTGGTTGATCTTTGAAGCATAACCGTGATAGTGAATTTCTTCAATCATTGGATAAATTTGGGAAGTATTGTTGTCTTGACCATATTGAAATGAGCTTGGCTTTCTTTTTATGTCAGTCTTCTTTAATTCTTCTTTTTATTGAAACCATAAACCATATGTTATGATTTCCAGTGCATAAGTCTTATCTTACTTTTGTGAAATTCATTCCTTAGGTATTTGTTCTTTTCAATACTATTGTGACTGGAGTTAATGAATTTCTTATCTTGTCTATCACCAGTGTACACAATTAATTTTTGCTTAATGATCTTGTATACTGCCACATTGACAAACACGTTTATTAGTCCTAATAGTTTTTAGTGGATTTCTTAGGAACTTCTCTATGTAAGAAATGTCACATTTCTTTATTTATAATTTGAATGTCTCTCTCTTTTTTTTTTCTAACCTAATTTTCCTGGCTAGAACTTCCAGTAGAATATTGAATAGAAGTGGTAACAGTAGACACTTCTCTTGTTTTTCATCTTAGGGAAAATCATCCAAACTTTCTTTCTTGAGTCCAATGTTAGCTGTGGAGTGCTTCATAGGTCCCTTTTATCATGTTGAGAAAGACCTATTTTCTTTTTAGTTTGTTTAGTTTTTGTTTCAAGGTAGTTTCTTATAGAGAGCATGAAGTTGTATCATTTTAAAAAAGGTTCATTTATCCATTCTGACAATCTCAGTCTCTTACTTTTTATTTATTACTATTACCATTTATTTATTATTATTTTACTCATTTGTTTATTTATTTATTTTATAGGGGAAGTGTTTCATGCTGTCACCCAGGCTAGAGTGCAGTGTTTTAATCATAGGTCCTTACAACCTCAAATTCCTGGGCTTAAGTAATCTTCCGACCTCAGTCTTCCAATTAGCTGGGACTACGTGCCCACACCATCATGCCCGGCTAATATTTAAAATTTTTGTAGAGATGAGGTTTCCCTCTGTTTCCCAGGATAGTGTCAAATCCCTCTGAAGCAATCTTTCCATGTCTCCCTTCCAAAGTGCTGGCATTATAAGTATGAGCCATGGTGCTAGCTCACATCATTTTTAATGTAAATATTGATGTTTGCATTTATGCATGCTTGTAATCTTTTTTGTTCTACTGTGTGTCGTATCCTCCTTAGGGATGTTTGAACTTTTTTGAAATATTCAATTTGTTTTCTCTGTTTAGGATTGTATCTTTGTGAATAGTAATTTTAGTGGTGCTCTAGAGTGTTTTTCTCCCTCTCTTATGCAGCTGGATATAGATATGGATATAGATATAGATTCAGATAGAGATAGACACATTTAAATTTTTATAGCATCATTATGTTGACACACTTAAAATTTTATGGCATCATTATGGCATCATTTTACCACTTCAAGTGGAATGTAGAAATATTATCATCATATAAAGGTCCCTTTACATTCATTAATTTATGTTGTTATCACCTACAGTCTTTGTAAACTCCTTTGGACAACTTGTAATTTTTCCTTTCTTCCTATTTTAAAGAACTATTCTTAAGTTCTTTTTTATTTATCTAAATACTCACCACCCCCATTTATTTTTCTTTATTCCTGATCTTGCAAGTTTCCTTCTGCTATTTCATATACTAATGGAAAGTTTCTTTATAAATTATTTTGACAGATCTGGTGGTAATAAATTCCCTTGGTTTTCCTTTACTGCAGAATGTCTTCATTGATCCCTTATTGTGAAGAACATTTTTCCTGGACATAGAATTCTAGGTTGACAGTTGTTTCTTCTCAGGACTTTACAAACACAAACATTGTCCTCCCTTCCTTCTGTCCTCCATCATTTTCTAATGAGAAATCCATGGTTAATCTGATTGTTAATTCTCCTCCAATTAATATGTTGATTTTTTTTTTTTTTTGCCTTCTTTCAGGATTTTCTCCTTGTCTTTAGTTCCCAGAAGTTTCATGATGATGTGTCTTGGAGTGGATATTTTTAGTTTATCTTGTCAGGGATTTACTGAGCTTTGCCCAGCACTAGGTTTATATCTTTCCCTACTTTTGAGAAGTTTTTCAGCCATTAGTCTTCAGATATTATTTTGTGCACTGCTCTGTTTTCCCTGTTGTTCTGATGCTCAAATAACAGTTGTGTTAGAACTTTTGATACTGTCCCACTGATCTCTAAGGTTTTGTTCATTTTTTTGCTCAGAAATTTCTCTGTTCTTTGTGGTAGATAATTTCTGTCCATCTGCCATTAAACTCAGTAAATTTTTGCATGTAATTTACATTTTTCTATTAAGTCTATTCAGTGAATTGTTAATTTTTGTTATCATACTTTTTATTTCTAAAATTTCCATTTGCTCTTTTCCCTATTTTTTGTTTTAACTTTGGTGGGAATTTCAATCTCTGTTTCCCCATTACCCATTTTTGGAATATTTTTTTAAATAGCTGCTTTAAATTGTTTGCCAGGTAATTCCAACATCTCTGTCAGTTTGGCATTGATATCTTTTGATTTTCTTCTCACATATGAGTTGAGGTTTTTCTAGTTTTTTGTATATCCTAATTTTACATTATATTGTTGACATTTTGAGTATTATTTTATAAGATTCTGAGTTTTGTTGAAGTGCTCGAGTGTACTGATTTCTTATTGTTTTGTGTGGCAGCTGACCCACTTGAATATAGCCATAAGTTCTGGCCAACATTCTGTGCATTATGATTTCAATATGAGTCATTTTAAATTTATTGCCTTTCTATTCAGATCTGTCTTGTATGTACACAACCCAGTGGCCAATGTGAGACCTGGGCAGGGGTCTCTTTTATTTTCCTTCTTAAAATCATAGTTAGGTTCAGTCGTTTAGGATCAGGTCCATGCATTCACTACTCAAGGCTGAGCTAAGGAGTTCATAAACAACTTTGTAGAAATTCTTTTCCCAGGTTCAGCCTAACCATGATCTCTTTGCTATACCAGTTTTCTGGGCCTATCCTTGTCGATTCTTCAGCCAGAAAAATGACATTTTATTTTACCCTTGCTGTGCACTTCCCCCAAATTTATTTGCCTTCAAGGCCAATTTGTAGGAGCG
>CAUYQV010124915.1:0-13023 GCA_963574575.1 Galagoides demidoff
CTAAGGCGCCAGCCACATACACCTAAGGTGGCGGGTTCAAATCCCCAGCCCGGGCCCGCCAAACAACAATGATGGCTGCAACCAAAAAATGGCCAGGTGCTGTGGTGGGCGCCTGTAGTCCCAGCTACTTGGGAGACTGAGGCAGGAGACTCGCTTGAGCCCAGGAGCTGGAGGTTGCTGTGAGCTGTGATACCATAGCACTCTACCCAGGGAGATAGCTTGAGGCTCCGTCTCAAAAAAAAAAAAAAAAGAAATTAAAAATATAAATAAATAAAGGGGTTATTGGTTACTTGTAATAAAAAGCATTCCAATAGATTCAGTATCGCAAAACACCTAAAATCTAGACAGTGGATCCAGCTGCCTACCATCCTATCTTCTTGGATATTCCAGAGCATCTCACACTCAATAAATCTTTTTTTTTTTTTTTTTAGAGACAGAGTCTCACTTTGTCACCCTCGGTAGAGTGCTGTGGAGTCACAGCTCACAGCAATCTCCAACTCCTGGGCTTAGGCGATTTTCCTGCCTCAGCCTCCCAAGTAGCTGGGACTACAGGCACTCGCCACAACGCCTGACTATTTTTTGTTGCGGTTTGGCCAGGGCTGGGTTTGAACCCGCCACCCTCGGTATATGGGGCTAGCGCCATACTCACTGAGCTCACTGAGCCACAGGCACCACCCCACTCAATAAATCTTAAGCTGACTTTACTATCTTAGACTCCCACTTTCCCTCACTCCAATCTTCCTTCTTTCTGTGAAAGATAACACCATCTATCTGCCTGGATGTTCAAGCCAAAAACTTGGGTCATCTATTTCCCATTCCCTTATATTGCCAATCGATCCTTAGGAACTGCACATTCTACCCTCAGAATATTTCTCAAACTCATCTTCTGCTGCCACGTCCACCATCATCTCTTACATGTTTCATGGCAAAAGCCTCTGAACTTGTCCTCCATCTCTTTTCAGTTCCTTCTGTACATTTCAGCCAGAGTGATCTTTTTTTTTGTCTTGAGGCAGTCTCAATTTGTCTGCACCATGGTAGAGTGCCATGGTGTCATAGCTCACAGAAATCTCAGACTCTTGGGCTCAATGGATTCTCTTGCCTCAGCCTCCCAAGTAGCTGGGACTACAGGTGCCTATCACAATGCCTGGCTAATTTTAGAGATGGGGTCTGGCTCTAGCTCAGGCGGGTCTTGAACTCATGAGCTTAGGTGATCTGCCTGTCTTAGCCACCCAGAGTGTGGGATTAACAGATTACAGATGTGAGCCACAGTGCCCAGCCCAGATCTGAATACTTCATGCTCCTGATTAAAACTGTTGTTTCTGTCCCTTTTACTTGGGATAAATTATGGAAGTCTTTATTTGTTTGTTTGTTTGTTTGCTTGTTTTTGAGACAGAGTCTCACTTTTTCACCCTCAGTAGAGTACTGTGGCATCACAGCTCACAGCAACCTCAAACATTTGGGCTCAAGTGATTCTCTTGCCTCAACCTCCCGAGTAGCTGGGACTGCAGGCACCCACCACAATGCCCAGATATGTTTTTACACAGGGTCTCGCTCTGGCTCAGGCTGTTCTGAAACCTGTGAGCTCAGATAATCCACCAGCCTTAGCCTCACAAATGCTGGGATTACAGGCATGAACCATCACGCCCAGCTATGGAAGTCTTAATATGGCTTATCAAGCCCTGCATGATTTTGTCCTTATTTCATCTTTCCAGCCTCAACACCGTTCCTTCCGTTCTATCCTTCACTCCAGCATGGGACTTCTTTCTGTTCCAAAACTTGCTCTCTCTTACTTCCTGGATGATTTCTCTACCTAAAAAGTCCTCCTTCTCTCTCTGGTTCACCTAACTCCTACTCTTCCTTCGGTGGTCAGTTATGATGTCATCCCTCTGGGAGGCCATCCCTATACCACACCCCAATTCTAGGTTAGGCACTCCTTTCTTGTTACAACACCACCATCTGCTTATCCTAGGCAGAGCACTTAGCTCGAGGTAACAATTGTCTGTTTGTCTACCTCTTCCACCCCAGACTGGGAGCTCCTTGAGAACAGGGACTCTGGATTAGTCCCTGTACCTAGCACCATAAATGAGTGAACATAATCTTAAATCCAGAAGTGGATTTTGACATGAAAACAAAGGTAGCTGGGAATGGAGTTGGTGGACAGTGCAGAAATAAGATACTTTCAAGCAGGTGCAGGGGTGGTCATAGCAGAATTTGATTTGCTATCTAAGGATATTGAATAGATTCGGGTAGGTGACTGGGCAAGGCCAGGGTAAGGAAACCACTGATAATGCAGATAATATAACCAGGCAACAGTTGATGATAGCCTGGACTAGGGGGTGGTCATGGAGATGGGGAGACCTAGACAGACTTGGAAGGGTTAGGAAGCAGGCTTCATAGACTTAGAGGGTAGTTGAAGAAAAGAAAGGTGTGTAGGGCAAGGTAAAATCTAATTTGGGCGATAGGTGTGCTAATGGTGTCTTCTTTTGGGATGAAGAATCCGAGGACGAACATGAATACAGACTGAGAGGGAGGTGAGAGCTCTTTTGGGACACCCAGCAGGCAGCTGGACACTGAGAAGGAATGGATGGAGAGATAGGAGAAAACCCAGTGGGGTCAAGAGGAGTCACAAATACCAAGGTAGAGGGAGTCAGAAAAGACTAGAGACAAAGGAAGATTCTGCTGGGGCTCCGCCCTGAGGTCCCTCCCCCACTCCCACAGACACAGATGCACTGGAGCGGTTTCTCTTAACAGCAGCTTTACTTGATTCAAAAGTGAAACTCTGACCCTGGCCCATCCATTGGCCAGAGGATCATGGCTGGAGAGACTTGTGTGTGTGTGTGGTGGGGGGTGTCACTGGATTTTTACCACTATAGGAAAAGGAGGAGGACACAAGTCACATCTGTGTCAGGGCAGGGACATGCCCACCAACTGCTAGTCAGGTAGGGCTTGGTTGTAGGCCAGGAAAGGGGGGGGGATTGGTACCCCATCTTAGACACATGCAGAGGGAAGGGAGAATAATTCAGGATTGGTGTTAGGATTTGGGCTTAGAGCAGGCCCAGGGCAGGGTCAGGCATCTCCAGACCAAGGGATTCAGTAGCTGTGAGTAGACGACTTGTCCAGCTCACTGCGCTGCTCCTTCTGGGACTCCGTCACCACCTGCTGGGGCCAAGGCAAATGACAAGAATGGACCATTCAGCGCCGCTCTTCCAGCTTCTTTGCTTTTTTTTTTTTTTTTAAGAGACAAAGTCTCAGTTTATTGCCTTTGGTAATAAAGTCTCACTTTATTGCCGTGGCGTCACAGCTCACAGCAACCTCCAACTCCTGGGCTTAGGCGATTCTCCTGCCTCAGCCTCCTGAGTAGCTGGGTCTACAGGCGCCCGCCACAACGCCCTGCTATTTTTTGGTTGCAGTTTGGCCGGGATGGGTTTGAACCCTCCACTCTCGGTATTTGGGGCTGGCACCCTACTCACTGAGCCACAGGCGCCGCCCCTTCCAGCTTCTTTGGATTACAGTGCTGGCATAACCACCTGAGGCTCCAGTTTATCCATCCACCTTCTATTTCTCCTTGTCTCTCTCGAAGAACCACCCACCCACCACCCACCCATATCACGCTAAGATCATCCGCAGCCAGGCTGCGGCTCAGAAATAACATGGGAAATGATGGAGTCCTGGGATCAGAGGACCTGTCTCACCTCCCCGTCCCGGGTCTCGATTGTCTTGATCAGAACCATCTTCCGGCTGTGGCTGTCTTGGGAAGGCTCCACCTCAGGCACTGGAGAGAACAGGACAAGGGATGGGAGTGGAAAACCTTGGGATTTCTCTCCTTTTATGCTCCCACTCCCATCCTCAAGGGCAAGGGTGGGGCGGGGCTTGAGGGGTGGGTAGGGGCAGGTATAGGTTAGGACTGGGCGGTCTTATGAAGAGAACAGATCCCTGAAAGAGCCAGAGCAAAAGTCCGATCAGCGCAGAAGTGCACGAGTAAAAACCCGACGTGGAAGACTCACCAGTAGTCTTTATATTCAAGGAGGCAAAGGAATGGACAGGCACGGAGATCCTGGAGGTAATGCGCGCGGTCAGCGACCCTGGGCAGGCCACGCCCCTCTCCTGCGTCTGGTCCCAACCTCTTCCTGCCACGCCACGCCCGGCCCCAGCCCCTTACCGGCTCTCTTCGCCCTCCAGCAGCTTGCGGTAGGTGGCGATCTCGATGTCTAGGGCCATTTTGACGTTTAGGAGTTCCTGGTACTCACGCAAGTGCCGCGCCATCTCTTCCTTTAGCTGCCGCAGCTCCTCCTCGAGCCGCGCGGCTCCCGCCTGGTACCCGCCAGCCTCCAGGGCGAACTGCTCCTCCAGCTCCCGCAGCTGCCTGAGCAGCGCTTCGTTCTAGGGAGGGGGCGAAGGGAGCCAGTCAAGGGACCCTTCGTTGTCCGCTCCCCAGGCTTGGGCGCGCAGCTCCGTACTCACCGTGCCGCGAAGCCCATCCACCTCGCACGTCAGACTCTGGATCTGGCGTCGGGACTCGTTCATCTCCAGCTTGGCCTGACGCAGGGCCTCGTGGTTCCGATTGGCGGCATCGGATAAGTCCGCGTACTGCGAAGCAAGGGCAGGACGACCTGGGCTTAAGCCAGCCAGGACGCGCCGCAGCAACTCAGCACTTCCCTCCTAGACCCTCCCGGACTCTCCCACCTTGGACTTATACCACTCCTCCGCCTCCTGCAGGTTCTTCGCTGCAATACTTTCGTACTGTGCTCGGATGTCCCTCAGGGCTGCTGTCAGCTCTGGCTTCACAGTTGCTTCCACCTCCACCTGCTGCACCTGCTGGCTCTCTACGCTCATCTGCAGGTCTCGAAGCTCCTACGGCCCAGGACAGGCAGTGGACGACCCGACGGCGCAAATCCCACGTGGGCCATGCAGTTAGTGCACATAGAAGAGAAGAAATAGTTGAATGAACAGAAGGGGGTACCAGGGAGTGCCGCGACCACAGGAAGACGCTCCCTGCGGTCTGGTGGCTCTAATGCAGCTGCCAGGTCACAAGGGTCCAGCCCTGCTTTCTGCCACCAGGTGGCGCAAGGGCGGGAGTCAGACCACCTGTGGTGGGGTTGAGTGACAGTCTACCCCGCCAATCTCACTTCTCATCCTCAGGAAGATTCTGCCATTCCACTCGTCAGCCTCCTCCAGAGCTTCCTCTACGCAACTCCAGCGAGACCACCCCCTCTAACTTTCGAAGCCACCCTTGACACCTGGGTCCACCCACCTCATCGTGCAGCTTCTTGAGAAACTCAATCTCATCCATCAAAGACTCAATCTTGCGCTCTAGTTCCAGGCGGGACAGGGTGGCATCGTCCACGTCCTTTGTGGGGTGGCAGTGGGGTTCAAGAGAAGGGAAGGACTGGTTAGGTTAAGGAAGGGTCAGGTCTTCCCAGCCTGCTTCTGGAGAGGTCTGGTTGCCCCAACCCTTGCACACCCACCGATGCCAGTCCTGGATACTCAGGTTGGGGGTAGGGATGAGGAGGCAGAACTGTAACAGGAACCCCAGCTCACCTTGCGGAAGAGCACGAGGTTGTGCTCCGCATCCTCCCTCTTGCGCGTCTCCTCCTCCAACCTGAGGGGAAGGAGGCGCAGAGACAGTTGCAGGATTAAGGCCCTCAGCTCTCACACCAAACAGCGCCCCCCAGCTTCAGGTTAGATGCTGCTGCTGCCCAGGACTCTACGGGGAAAGCTTCAGGCTGCCTGATGTAATGGATCCCACTTTCTCACTAAAGGGCTGGGAGCTGACAAGGTCTCCTTAGTACACTGGGGAGGCATAGATACTCCTCCCACACCTCTTCAGACTCTCAGAGCCAAGTGAGGGTTTAGAGCCCACGGGTGAAAATGCTGCCTATACACATTGGGTTGGTAAGGGGAGCCACGCCCTTGGGCTGCTGATTGGGAAGGGAGGAGGGAGAGGAGCAGCCGCTCGACGGCCGCCGCCCAGTCCTGCCCCCTGACCTCTGCTTAAGAGCTGCCAGGTCCTCCGCCAGCCCGTCGCGCTCCACCTGCACCCTGTCGCGCTCGCGTCCCAGTAGCTCTAGCTCTCGCCGCAGCTCGCGCAGCTCCTGCTGGCACAGCTGGTCCGCGCGCGCGGGCTCCTGGCCCCGGGCCTGACTAAGCTCCCCACGCAGGGCCGCGTTCTGCTGTTCCAGGAAGCGCACCTTCTCAATGAAGTTGGCGAAGCGATCGTTAAGCTCCTGCAGCTCCTGCTTCTCGTTGCTGCGTGTGGCCAGGAACTCCTGGTTGAGGGCCTCAGCCATGGAGAAGTCGAGGCGCTCCGAAGGCAGGCGCAGAAGGGCGCCGGCGCCTGCCCGGGGGCCTCGGAAGCTGCCCAGGCGTACGGAGTAGCTCGGGGACGCTGAGCCCAGCAGGCGGCTGCTGGAGAAGCGAGAGCTGGACGAGTAGGAGAAGGCCCCGGGGGATAGTGAGGGCGGTGGCCCGAAGGTGCGGCGGTATGAGGTGGAGCTGACACCGGCCCGGAGGCCCGACGGGTGGTGGCTCATGACGACCGAAGATGGGCAGTCACCGTTCGCAGCTAGGCCGGGGGGTGGGAAGGAGCCTCAGACCGCTGCCAGGCGGCTTTATAGCCTTGCGGTCTCAGGGGGGGGCATGGGCAGCTCCTCCCACTGGCCTGACAGCCCGGGAGAGCAGGGCTGTGTGGGGAGGGGGATGCCCCACCCCTGCGGAACAGC
The DNA here is from genome assembly GCA_963574575.1 of Galagoides demidoff. Lineage (NCBI taxonomy): Eukaryota > Metazoa > Chordata > Mammalia > Primates > Galagidae > Galagoides > Galagoides demidoff. Next base: position 6,720 of record CAUYQV010124915.1, read on the forward strand.
ATCCTCTGGTTGCTGGTGCTCTGCCTACTTGGTTCCCCCTGTTGCTGGCAGGGAAGGAAGCAGGGATGACAACCACATTCAGGCCAGGGTCAGCACCTTCCAGCAAGCATCGGAAGCTGGAGCTTAGGGTGGGAGGGCCTGACTCCATCTGGGGTACCTGTCTGAAAGAGCTGGTAAAAATTAGGGGACAGGAGGACCTGAGGTTAAAGTGCAGGCTTCTGGCACATGAGTGGGGAGAAGGCCAGGTGGATAGAGTTGGCCTGGCTTAGGCCTTCACCATGCCTAGAGTGAATTGGGGGACAGGAGAGCAGAGGTAGAGGGGCTGAGAGAGGGCTGGTCACTACCTAATCCCCAGGGGCAGGGGGAAGGGTTGGTGTCTGGCGCTAGCTATGCGGCTAATGGGCTGACCAACCCCCTCCCCCTCTCCTGAACACTTGGCCCCGCAGAGGTTGCCTGCTGATGTTTCAGCCTTAAAGACACAGTCCCCAAACCTGGACTACCCCAACAGGGTGGGAACATCATAGGTGGGAACATCTGGATCCCACTGGAAAGTGTCTGTGCCATGCCAGAAGCCAGCGGAATGGCTGCTGTATGCTGTCTGGGTTTACTGGATTCCCCCTGCCCCCCACTGACTGCTCAATCACGGGCCTTCCGGGAATGAGAGTGATTCCTGAAGTAGGGAGGGGAGGGGGCTGAGGGCCAACAGCTGCTGCCAAGGTTGAAAGATGGATGGACCTGCAGGCACCGGTTTCCAGTATGGAGGAGTTGCAGATACCCAGGGATGGGTGGGGCTGGTTAAAAAGAGGTAGGAAAAGAGAAAGCACCCATCTCCAAGGGCAGAAAGAAGAGAGAGAAAGCTCCAGAACAGACCGACAAACGTGCACACAGGTGTATACACATAATCCCATGTACCTATATGAACTCTCATTATACACAGAAACACACAAACACACAGCCACACATCCCTTCATACCTCCCCCCACCCTAGAGTTAGTGAAAAGGCTGATTCTGGCCTTTGTATGTCAGCACTGGCTGCCCAGGGTGGACAGGCAGGCCCAGGTGGACAGGCAGCAAGAACAGTCTGCAGGAGCCAGGATGCTGAGGCCTGTTGGGTCTGCCAGGAACCCTGGGGCTGCTGCTATGGCCAGGGACTCTAGACCTCTCCTGTAGGATGGATCTGCCTCAAATTGGACCTGAGGATGAGAGCTGTTGTGTCTGGGGAAGTAAGTTTGGAGCTCCAGGCTGGATCTCTGTCTGGGGATGAGAAGGGCGGCTCCCTGGCTGGCCAGTTCATCCGTATTGCAGGGCAGAGGACCCCTCCCCCCACTGTGCATCCTCTGAGATGGGTCAGAGCCAACGCCTGCCTGCTCACATCCCTATCCGCCTTCCTTTCCTCTCTAGGCCCCTCCTTCCTTCTGGGCCATTAGTCTCTTCCCTGCACAGCTGCCAGGTCCTTCTCCTTGATTGGGTCTGGTTTGGTTGTCAGGGGAATGAAAAAAGGGAGGATGGGAGAGAGGGAACAGATGGATAAACCAAGGCCTGTCCCCTCCTTCCCCTTCCTGAGAGTGGGAAGGGGTAGGGTTCTACCTGGAATGGAAATGGAGGGGAGGGGGGCTTGGCAGGATTGAGGAAGGGACTAGGGAAAGCTTAGTGCTTTCTGCCACAGCCCAGGAGGCTGTTGGTCTAAAGCCTTATCCCAGCCTTGCCCCCCACCCAGGAGCAAACTGGGAGCTTACACTGCTGGGGAAGGTAGGTAGGGCATAGGGAGGACAACTCAGTGTCTGTATAGAGAGATGGTGATAGCCTGGGCCTTTGCCTGTACAAGTGGCTGGGCCTGGGGAGTTCCCATCCCCTCCCTTGCTTAAGTGGCATCTCACCACCCAGATGCCTCAAGGGAGAGGGGCTCTGGGAGGTATGGGGTGAGCAGGGCTGGACCCTGCGGGAGAGGAAGCTCCTCCTAACTCAGCAAGAGCAGGCCTGGGAGATCTTGGGACAGGAAAAAAGGTAAGAAAAGAGTTTCAGTTAAGAGATGGGGCTCTGGCATCCAGCTGCCATGGCTTCACCTGATCCTACTACTCTCTCTTGTAGGAATTAAGGCTCATTGTTATGGCCCTCTGTGAAATGGGGATTCTACCTTACAAAGCTGTTGTGAGGACTAAATGAATAAATACATGTAAAATGTTTAGGACGCACACAGTAAAGGCTGAAAATATAAGCTAGTTGTATTACTACTATTATTATTAAACTTCCTTGTGATATTATCATCCCACAAGGGTCTGAGTTTGTTTCTTTTGGATTGTTTTCACTAGTGGCTGGAAGCAGTGCTGGATGCAAGGTGGAAGGAACCCAAATACTTTCTGACTGATGGGTAGGCAGGAAGGTGGCCTCATCCTTTGTGTACAGAGACTCTGGATGGACTGCTTGGGTTCAATCATTGCTACTCAATTTAATTAGCTGTGTGCTTTGGGTTTTAGTAAATGATTTAACCTCACTCCATTTTCTTTATCCATCAGTGGGAATGATAATACTATTACCTAGTTCACAGCATGGGGAGGATTAAGTGAATTACAATATGTGAAGTATTTAGTACTTGACACTTAGTACATGCTATAGAAATATTGCCCAATATTATTATTATCCCTCCGCCTCCTGCCTCCCTTGCTGCTCTGGTGAAAACTTGCCAGTGGTTCTTAACCTTCCTAATGCCGCAAACCTTTAATACGGGTCCTCATGTTGTGGTGACCCCCAACCATAAAATTATTTTTGTTGCAACTAATTTTGTGGTTCGGGGTCACCACAACATGAGGAACTGTATTAAAGGTTGTGGCACTAGGAAGGTTGAGAACCACTGGTTTAGAGAGAAACAGCAGTGGGGTGTGTTCAGGGGTTTGCAAGGAGGGTGAGCAACAAATTTTAGATTAATGGCAAGAGTGCTACTAAATGACCAGTCATGGCCTCAAAGCTGGATCAGGAGGGGCACATAGGCAAGAGAGAGAGTGGGGGATGGAGAGAGTAAAGAGATCTATACCCAGGGTTGGCACCTGTAGCTCAGCAGCTAGGGTGCCAGCCACATACACCAGAGATGGTAGGTTTAAATCCAGTCCAGGCCTGTCAAACAACAACAACAACAACTAACAAATAGCCAGGTGTTGTGGTGGGCACCTGTAGTCCCAGCTACTTGGCTTGTTTCTTTTGGATTGTTCTCTAGTGGCTGGGAGCAGTGCTGGATGCAAGGTGGAAGGAACCCAAATGCTGAGGCAAGAGAATCACTTAAGCTAAAGAATTTGAGGTTGCTGTGAGCTGTGATGCCACAGCACTCTACCCAGGGTGACAGCTTGAGACTGTCTCAAACAAACAAACAAACAAAAAGAGCGATCCATACCTGGACTCCCAGGCAAGGCAAAAGAACAGTCATAGTGCAATGACATGCCATGCTCCTCCCAGCATTACCCCTCTGCTCTGGCACATCCCTAATTACTTGTAACTAAGTATCATTTGGGGTCTCTCTGGCTCTTGATCTAGCACTGCCTTAAATGTCCACTCCACATCTAGAGAAAGTCTGAAGTCCTTCCCAACATTCTTTTACTTTCCTAAGTGCTACCTCCTTAAGTCCCAGCTCCAGAAGGGCACAGATGGTGGCTCACACCTGTAATCCTAGCACTCTGGAAGGCCAAGGAAAGTGGATTGCCTGAGCTCAGGAGTTTGAAACCAGTCTTGAGCAAGAACAAGACTCCATCTCTAGGCTTGGCGCCTGTGGCTCAAGTGGCTAAGGCGCCAGCCACATACACCTAAGGTTTGAATCCAGCCCAGGCCCACCAAAACAACAATGATGGCTGCAACTAAAAAATAGCTGGGCGTTGTGGCAGGTGCCTGTGGTCCCAGCTACCTGGGAGGCTGAGGCAGGAGACTCGCTTGAGCCCAGGAGTTAGAGGTTGCTGTGAGCTGTAATGACACAGCACTCTACCCAGGGGGATAGCTTGAGGCTCTGTCTCAAAAAAAAAGACTCCATCTCTAAAAAATAGGCATTATGGTGGTTGTCTGTAGTCCCAGCTACTTGAGAGGCTGAAGCAAGATGATCACTTAAGCCCAAGAGTTTGAGTTTGCTGTGAGCTAAGATGCCATGCATTCTAATGAGGGTGATCAAGTGAGACTCTGTCTCAAAAAAAAAAAGTCCTGGGTGGCGCCTGTGGCTCAGTGAGTAGGGCGCCAGCTCCATATACCAGGGGTGGTGGGTTCAAATCCAGCCCTGGCCAAACTGCAACAAAAAAATAGCTGGGCGTTGTGGTGGATGCCTGTAGTCCCAGCTACTGGGGAGGCTGAGGCAAGAGAATCGCCTAAGCCCAAGAGCTGGAGGTTGCTGATGCCATAGTACTCTACCGAGGGCGACAAAGTGAAACTCTGTCTCTTAAAAAAAAAAAAAAAGTCTTTAGCTCTGAGTCCCTGCTGCTTCTGAATTGTCAGACTTTATAGATACTCTCAAAATGTCCCAGAGTGTAACTCAGCACTGTCCCTTGTTCCATGGTTCCTTTTCCTCATCACTTAGGTAGGACCTCAGAGAGATCAAGTGGCTTGTCTGAGGTTGCACAGTGAGTTGGTGGCAACTCCCTTTCTGGGAGGTTGCATCCTGTGTGGTTGGGCCATGGTGGCCCTGCTAGTGCTCTGTGCTCTGGTGAGCCTCAGCCAGAGGGATTCAGTTCCACAATCAAGTGGACTCTCCGTTGCCTGGTCTGGCTGCAGAGTCCTCACTGGCAAAGTGGCTTGAAGGTAGAATCTTTTCCCCATTATCTCCACTTGGGACTCTTTTCCTTCCAGTTAGGGAGCAGCCTGGGCATCTTTGCCATCTCATCCCTTCTCTCACTGTATCATGTAGTCAGAGTTAACACTTCCTATGTGCCAAGCACTGTTATAAGCATTTAACACATTTCATCACTTCTAATCTTCACACTAACTCTATGACATAGGTACTATTACTATTCTCATTTTACAGTTGAAGAAACTGAGGCAGAGAATTTAAGCAGCTTGCCCATGGTCACACAGCAAGCAAACAAGTAATCTGTTTATGTGTCTGACTTCCCCCTCTCTGACAATAAGATCTTTGAGGGCAGTGATCAGGTCTTACTCATTTTTCTGTCCATGGTATCTAGGTTAACTAAATGTTTGCCAGGGAGTTGAAAAATCTCTCTTGTCTATTAGTCCCTAACATGGATGTAAAGAGAAATGTGTTGCTGCCACCTTCTGGTCGTAAGCCAGAATGACCTGTAGCCATCTGAACTCATCAATGCTTAAAGTTTGAGTGCAAGACTGAAGGCTTCCTGGAACGTCTGGATTTGGGGATGCTTCACAATTATTTATTGTGACCTCTTTTTTTTTTGGATGAGGAGAGATCAAAGTGAAAATAAAGTAGAGTCAGTGAAGCATTGGTATTACGAGTTCAGAGCCATGATTCCATTCCCCGCTAGGTTCTAGGAGCCTTCTCTCTTCCCCCAGAAGCTAAAAGGCAGGGCAAGAGGATAAAATCCATCCTCCGCATTCACTATGCCGGAAATGTCTAGTCCCACCCTCATTATAAAATCACATCTCCGTCTGCGTGTCTGACCTTTTCAACCAGCTAGTCTCAATGGGGAATAGAAGGGAATGACTGTGCCCAGCAAGTCACACTACATGCAGAACACTAAGTGAGCCTTCTCAAGCTGTGGCCTGGGCCCTGCCTGAGAATCACTGGGGACCATTAAAAAGCAGAGTCCTGTGTCCCACCCAGATCTGCTGAATCCCTAGAATGTGAATTTGACAAACTCCTGTGGGTTTTGATTATTCCTGAATTAAAATATTTGTATTTAAATTGGCCATCTTTCATCCTAATTTATTTTATTTTGTTTTATTTTGGGCTTGAACCCATCACCTTCAGCATATAGGGTCAGCACCCTACTCCTTTGAGCTACTCCAATTTTATTTTATTTTATTTTATTTTTATTTATTTATTTATTTATTTGAGATAGGAGCCTCCAGCTGTGCCCAAGGGTAAAGTGCTATGGCTTCACAGCTCACAGCAATCTCCAACTCCTGGGCTCAAGCGGCTAAGGCGCCAGCCACATACACCTAAGGCGGGTTCGAATCCAGCCCAGGCTGCCAAACAGTGACGGCTGCAACCAAAAAATAGCCAGGCATTGTGGCAGGCACCTGTGGTCCCAGCTACTTGGGAGGCTGAGGCAGGAGACTCGCTTGAGCCCAGGAGTTGGAGGTTGCTGTGAGCAGTGAAGCCATAGCACTCTACCCAGGGGGACAGCTTGAGGCTCTGTCTCAAAAA
>CAUYQV010124918.1:0-18217 GCA_963574575.1 Galagoides demidoff
TGGCGGGCGCCTGTGGTCCCAGCTACTTGGGAGGCGGAGGCAGGAGACTCGCTTGAGCCCAGGAGTTGGAGATTGCTATGAGCTGTGATGCCATGGCACTCTACCCAGGGGGATAGCTTGAGGCTCCATCTCAAAAATAAAATAAAATAAAATAAACTCGAATGGTATCTGAGACAAAGCATCAATGTTTTAACCGTCCAAAACATCAGAGCATCATTCAATTTCTTTGAGCGCTTCTGGGTTTCACTATGGATTTTATTCAGACTTACATAGGATGCCCACTCTGGGTCTCAGTTTCCCCATCTGTAGAATGGGTGATTAGGGACTAATTTTAAAGACCAGAGTCTTCTCATTGCTTAGAGTTCCTAAAGTCTGGACCCAGAACTGGGGGGCATGAAGGGATGGTAACAGACCCCTTGGTGGCTTCACTCTCATTCCTCAGATGGAGTAATTCAATTCTTATAGGGCAGCTTTGAGCTCTGACTGTTTTCTCTCTTATGTTGTAGAAGCCTAGAAGGTAACAATAGCCAAAGTTTATCGAGCATGTACTGTGTGATAGTAATCGCCCCGTGTGTTAACTCATTGAGTCCTCACAGCAACTCCAGGAGATGAGTACTAGGATTACCATGCCCATTTTATAGAGTGGAAAACTGAGGGCAGAGAGGGTGAATAGATCACCCAAAGTCATATAGCTAGGCAGTGGTGGAACCGGGATTTGAAGTTGGCGGCTTAGCTCCACACACCTAGCTCTTATGTCCTTTTCTATCTCTCTTATCTCTCTGCTACCCAGACTCCTGGTGGGCCCATGAGGAGCTCCTCTTTCAGGAGACAGACACCAGCTCCAGCCCCACTCCAGGCTGGAACTCTGAGGAAATCAAAAGTAACGGGGCACCACCTCTCAGTGGGTTGGCCTAGCCTGTCGTCTGAGCTAGACAGACCTAGGTTTGTGCCCCCACATTTATTAGCTGTGGGAGCTTGGCTGAGCCATTTCACCTCTCTGAACTTGTTCTCCCCTTCTGTAATTTGGGATAATAATAGGACCTTCCTCACAGGGTTGATGTGAACGCTAAATGGGTGATGGGTGTCTGCACCTAGAACAAGGCCTGCCCCTTGCAATGTAACGAGCTCAGTACGTGTTCAGGGTGATTATTATTATTGCACTTACCCCTCCCTTTGGACTGATCATGGGGATAGAATAATGTGTGAAGGCACTTTGTGTGTGGAAAGCAATTACACAAATGCCAGGATTTGGGGTGACTCATAGAAGCATGGAGTGGGGTGGCAGTGAGAGCATAGAGCAGCAAGGTGGCAGAGGGTGGCTGCTGGTCTGCACTGCTCTCTGAACCAAAGGAAAGAGCCTGGGGCCAGGATGCCCATTCTTGGCCTCAGTTTCCCCATCTGTAGAATGGGTGATTAGGGACTAATTTTAAGTGCTTCCCCCATCCCCGTTCTGATTTCCTAGGTCCTTACTAGGGTAAGAAGATGTGTAAAAGTGAAAACGGGAAATAGACCCGTGGCGTGGCAGGCTGATTATAAAGCTGTGCCAAGTCCTTCTCTTTTCTCTGTCATCTCACCATTTGCAAAATGACTTTGCAGCTTCTCCCTCCAGAGGTGGAGTCTATTCCCCCAGCCCTGGGATGTGCTGGCTTGGTGATTTGCTTGGATAAAATAGAGTGGAAGGGGTAGCAAAGTGCTAGTTTCAAGTTCTGAGACCTCAAAAGGACTTGCAGCACTCTCTCTCTCTCTGCCCCTCACCACTACCCTGTAAATTCTGGGCTAGTCTGCTGGGGCATGCCAGACACGTGGCCCACTCAGTCCTATCATCCCAGTGACAGTCAGCCAGTTGTCAGACATGTGAGTGAGAATGTTCTAGACCATCCAGCCCCCACCCTGCCCACTCGCTGTCAGCGGGTACACAAGCAGCACAAACTGAGACCAGCCAAGGCCAATCCAGATCAGCAGAACCGTCCAGTCAACCTGCAGACTGGGGAGAAGAAATACATGTCACCACTGTATCCCATGGAGGTCGTGTTGTTTGTTACACACGTGTTATAGAGTCAATAGACAACGGATACACCCTGTCACAGGGAAAAAAGTGTCTTTAAGCTAGTGTAGGACCTCTGCTGGGAACTGTTTGTCACTGTCCTTGGGGGCCGGGCAGGGTGGATTCAGCATAGTGGTTAAGAGCTTAAATTCTGGGTGGAAACTGCCTTGTTTTAGGTCCTAGCTTTTCCACTTTCTAGCAGTGTAGCATTTTCAAGTTACTTAACAGAGAGGTCCTCTGTTTTCTCTAAAACCTAGATAATTATAGAACCACCTTTGGGGCTGTTATGTGGATGAAGTGAGTTAACACATGAAAAGCACTGCATAATCAGATAAATCAGACCAGAATTCTGGGGATGTGACCTCTGGGGGTCTTTTCAGAGGCTGCCATGTTGCGATCTCCATGTTGGGGACCTGACTGGCACCTCCCTCATCAATGAGACTGTGCATAAAGGGCTCCATGTGGTGCCTGTGGGGAGGACTGGGTGCCCTGGGGAGTCTCAATTTGGGGAGGAGCCTCCCTAGTGGAGCTCTTGCTTTGCTCCAGCTCAGACCACCTGCTACTTCTAGTGACATGGAATTTGAGAACAGGATGTCCGTTGGAGAACAGTTCTAGTTCTACTTCCTGGTATGAAAGATGGGGAAACTGAGGCCCAAAGGAGGACTTGCCCTGGGTTATGGAGAGGCAATGGTGGGAACCTCCACACTCAGACTTCTGTCTAGCCTGCTGCTTCCTCCCTGATGCCAGGGTCATCATGCTCCTGCAAGATACATGTGTTCTGGGCATGGTGGCTCAAAAGAGCAGAGCAAGCAAGAGCCTCCATCCTGCCCTGCACAGGCCAGATGGAAGGACCAAGCTCTCCCTGTGTGGTGGAAAGCCTCTTACTGATCTTGTTCACAGGCCCATCCAGTGCTGATGCTGGGGAGATCCCAGTAAGTGGGGAGCCATCACCCAGACCCTGGAGCTTATCATCTCCTGGGGTCAAAAGGCAGGTGACAGGTGGCCCATGTGACACACATATGAGGAGAGAGGGCAGCAGGACCAAGATTATTCCTTTTGGGTATCCATGGGGAAACTGAGGCTCCAGATGGGCAGGGCCTCACCTATGATGCCCCATTGGACGTTGGTAGAGCCAGTTCCCCTCCTGATGCAGCCTGGGCCTTTCTGCTCAGCTTCCTCCCCTGACTCTGGGCTCCTGGCCTTGTGGGTATAACTGAGAAAGAAGGCAGGAAGGAGACAGGATGGAGCCTGTCCCACCTCCCTGGTGACTACAGGGCTGTGGCCCAGACACTCTCTTCCAGGACTCTCATAGGAGCGCTGGTCCCTGACCTCATGGTCTGTAGGGGCCAGCACAGGTGTTGAGTCAGGGATCTCCAGGCCCCAGCCTGCCTCGGTGGATGGTCCTCCGGGTCTTAGCTCACCTCTAGGGAGGAAGGAAGGTGTTTTCCTGTCTCTTTCTGCCCTAGCCTGGGCTGGTCCGGCAGGGCTGAGGTATTTTTGTGTGTGTGTGAGTGTGTGTGTGTGCATGTGCGTGCGCACGCACATGTATGTATATGAGAACGCTACTGCATATGTGTACATGTGTGCGTGTACAGGTAGTGTGAACCTCCTCTACTGGTGCATCGTGTGGGCATGATTTCATGCATGCCACATTTATTCTGTATGCACACTGTGTATACTGCACGTCGGTGCGTGGGTGTGTTTGCATAAGTTCTCGCTGTACCCTTTTTCTGCCTGGTATGTGGGCCTCCAAGGCGTGTGTTGTGTGCACAAGTCATGCACAGTGTGTGCAGGCACTGGTAGATAGGGGAGCCCTGGGAACAGGTGCATGGCATACTTGCAGCCTGAGCACAGCCTGTATTCCTTGTGTGCACTGAGTGGGAACTCTGAGTGTGTGCACAGTGTGCATGGATACAATAATCAGTCCTCTGAGAATCAGGCTTGGCTATGGGAGTGGGCTGGGAGACGGGCTACAAGGTTCAAGGTTCAGCTCTGTGTGTGTGCTGCTCGAGCCTGCTAGCTTGGCCCAGACCATGGTTCTGGGGTACCTGCTCTCATGGCTGGGGAAGTGGGAATTGCCTGTAAGGAGCCAGAGGTGGGTGGATCACCTTGGGTGGGGTCCTGCAGTGAACCCTGGTGCCACTCAGACCCCTGCTGGAGGCAGAAGAGTCAGGTTCCTTGGGGCCTCTCTTGATGAAACTACCCTTTGGCCTCCAAAGCTTTTGCCTCTGGGACCCCTGTTGTCTTTGAGTATCCCACATGGGACTAGGTCTTTGAACTGCCATGCAAGGGGGATGCAGGCTTCTTGGCCGCATCTGACCTCACAGCTGGCTTTGCTCTAGCCAAGAATGAGGAGCCTGGTAGCCTGGGGCCCAGGTCTGTTTGCCCAGCTGTGGGTCCTGGACCCCTGATCACTGCCTCACCTGCCAGGCCCCTCCAGAGACTCCTGCATACACCAGATTGGGTTGAGGGAAGAGAACAGTAACATCTGAAATTTGCATCCATCTCCCCATGTGCCCTCATGTAATCTAGGCATAAGTGTCTGTGCACACCCAGCACAGTTTTCTCACTCTTCGTTCCAGGGCTGCCATGGCAACACAGAAGTTGGCTTGCCATCTGCTGACTATGGGGACCTCAGTCAGGCCTTTGCCATGCTAGGGATTAGTGTGGGAAGGCACCTGACCTATTCTGGGGCAGTCATTGGCCACATCTGGCACCATTCGGCCCTGGAGTTTTTGGAGATGATACAGCCTAGGGTCCCTCTGGCTGCTAGAGAAGAGTGGACATTGAGAGAGACCATGGTTCTTACTGGGGCTAACCTCTCCTATGAACATCCTCTTTCAGGAAAGGGCCAGAGACTTATTCATACTAGAGTATAAATGACTAACCCCTTCTGGGAGGGCAGTGGTTGGGGGTATGTATACAAACCTGAACTTTAATATAAATTAGAAACTTAAACTAACTAATTATCAACAAGGAAGATTATAGGCATGGGAGGGAGGTATGGGTATATTAAAAAATTTTAACAGTTGTGACTCGGTGCCTGTAGCACAGTGGTTATAGCGCTGGTCACATGCACCGAGGCCAGGCGGTTCGAACCCAGCCTGGGCCAGCTAAACAACAATGACAACTGCAACAAAAAAATAGCTGGGTTTTGTGGTAGACTCCTCTAGTCTTAGCTACTTGGGAGGCTGAGGCAAGAGAATCGCTTAAGCCTGAGTTTGAAGTTGCTGTGAGCTGTGATGTCACAGCTTTCTACTGAGGGCAACATAGTGAAACTCTGTCTCAAAAAAAAAAAAATAACAGTTGCTAAGGTAGTTCTAGGTGTGCAGTGGGCTTCTGCAAATTAAATTTGTGGCCTGGGTCTCAGAGGCCTTTGCCTCTATTGGAAGGCTGAGTTTTTCCTACTGGCCCCAGAGATTCTCTCTACCCCACTCCTGGTTTCTTTTCTTTGGAAAAATGTTCTCCCTCACATGGTCGGTGCCTAGTGTGGAAAGAGCAGGGGAGAAGAGGAAGGAGTCAGCATTCCAGAGGAGGCAGGGCAGGAGTGAAGCAGGGTGGAGTTTGGTAGCAGGGGCAGGGCAGGACAATTGGGGAGAAAAGGAGGAAGGAAGGAGGCCTGAAGGAAAAGGAAGACCAGTTGCACAGTCTGTTTGAATCTGTAATCTGCCACAAGAGGGCAGTGTGGGTGTGGATGAACAACGGCCCCTCTGTGTACCTTGGTTTCCTTATCTGTAAAATGGGTACAAGGACTTACTGGAGTGGTTGTAAGGATTGGGGAAGTGCAATTTGGAGGCTTGGCACAGTGAGAACACACAGCAGCTGCCTAGTAAATGGCGGTTTGTATCCCTCTTGACGTAGAATCTATGTCAGAGAGAGGATTTTAGATCCCACCCCAGGCCCTCTCTCTTGGAAAGAGGACACTCTAGCACCTAAGCCAGTCTCCTTCTGGCCTGGGTTCCACAATCTGTCTGAGAGAGGAACCACCTCCTGCAGGCCCGCGGCAGGTCCCACAGGCTCTTCCTTTGCCAAGTGACAGGTCCACAGGCTGAGAGTAACCCACATAAAATTGAGGTCAGTATACTGTGTGGAGCCGGGATGCCGGAGTCCTCTGCCTCAGGGGCCCTGGGCCCAATCCCAAGCCCAGGAACTGGGACAAACCTGGGAATAAACAGGGAGGCATTCTCAAAGGCAGAGCCCACATCCTTGCCACACCCAGCATCACACCCAGCAAGGCCTTAGCAGCACCCAGCTTTGCTCGGTAGGGGAGAGAAAGGGTATAGATAGGTGGGGGAAGGGGAGGGAAGGCAGGATACCAAGCCCTTTCCACCAATGAGCTCCTTCCTGTGAAATTCTAGCATCTGCAAATTTATTTCTGCCAGCAATTTACCTTTTCTGCAAGCAAGAGAAATCTGTTCTTGTTTATGAGTCACTGCTTTAGGGGGAAAATTAGAACAAGAGGCATCTGCAGTTTGGGAATAAGACAGGGAGGTGAAGTTCAGTGGCAGGGCCAGTGAAAAATGAGCCCTGACATAAAGTCTAATGTGGTCTCACTCCCATTTAACCAGAGGCGATTATTTTGTTGGCCGGAGGTACAAGGCTTTATTAATATCCACACAGCATCCTTTTTGATAAAGCAAACATTTTCGAAGTAAATCAACTTGGAAGCTTAAAATCGAAAGCTCTCCTTGACATGATCTAATAAACTGGAAAATATGCTGTCCGTAGAAACCTGTTAGGAGATGTTAAGCCAAGTCTGGGAAGGACTTTAGCATTAGATTTGTAGCTAGGGGCTGGGGAGAGGTGGCTGGAGCCTGTCTCTGGGAGTAAGGCCACCCTTCTATCTTCTGTGGGGGACCCTGTCTCTAGGAAACCACCTGAGAGTCTTTTTAGGGCTGCCCTCCTTCCTGATAGGTGCCTTGGTCAGGACACACTACCTGGTGTTGTAGTCTGCAGGTCGACCTCCCAAGTTCACAGCCTTCCCGTTCAAGACTACATTACCCAGCCTTACTTGCAGTTAGTCTGATCATGTGACTGGGATCCAGCCAATGGGATATGAGTGCAAATGACACATGGCAACTTCTGGATGGTTCTCTTAGAAGGACAGGAGCTGTTCCCCATCTCCTTCCCCTACTTCCTGTTGCTAGAGCAGACCCTTTGGATCCCAGGATGAAAGCCTAGGGTTCAAGGGCTTCCCCTTGAACCCAGATCTACCCTCCCAGTCCTGCACCCTGGACCTCTGGACAGTCATATAAGTTAGTATACTTTTATCTTGTTTAAGCCAGTATATTTTGGGGTCCATTATTTTTTATCCCACCTTCTTCTTGTGGCAAAGACAGCTTCCCAAATAGCCCAAATTCTGTGGTGAGTTACTTGCAGGTAGTTCAGTCAGTGGCTAAAGTCACACTTAGTATAGCCTTGTCCTCAAAAGCCTTCAAATTCTTGCTCCCTCATCTAGTAGCTGCTGTGATTTTGGGCAAAATTACTTTACTTCACAGCAATAGGGTGATTTCAATAGGAAACGTCTTTCATATGGCTACCCAATATCCATGTGCATAAGTAATGGAAATAAAAGTTTTATAGGACAAAACTGTATTACCCACAGTGTAGTCTGACATTTTCTACCCCAGTGGTTCTCAAAGTGTAGTCTTTGATGCAACATCAGCATCACCTGAGAACTAGTTAGAAATGCAATTTCTTGGGCCCCATCCCAGGTCTGTTTACTCAGAAACTCTGGGGTAGGGTCTCGTGACCTATGTTTTAGCTTCTGTGTGATTCAATGTAGGTACAGGATGATAACCACAGTTTCCTCTGTTTTAACAAATGCCAGTTATCACCTACCCAGTTGATCTTATAACCCCACTAATATGCGTCAGGACTCACGTAGACTTAATAGATGTCTTTTCATCAGTTGCTTTTCTGGTCTGAATTCTCTTCCTCTCCCTCCCACATTTTCCCTAGGGAAACCCTACCTCATCCATGGCTTTAGGGACAGATCAAAAACCTCAGGCCTGATCAAGCAGTGCTTGATTCAGGGATGAGCATGTGATCCTTGTCATTCAGTGAAATGCAATCCTGAGACCTTTGCTGAAACAGGCAGGAAAACTCTCTCCTCTGGGGTTGCTGAGCTGTAGGAAGGAAGCATGGGGCCTCCCGTGCCACTGTGGCTGCCACTGGGGTACAGGCTGCTCCATGCTCCTCCACGCTGCAGGCATCTCAGAGGAGGGGAGTTTTTAGAGGGATGGAAGAGAGAGTGCGAGGGTGTTATCTCTTTGTGCCTGAGCTTGGGCACAGCTGTGGTGGATGGTCCTGTGCACACCGGCGTGATCTGCTTCGGGAGTTTCTGGAGCTGTGGTACCTGCTAGCTTGAGCTCGGGTGCAGCTCCGAAGTTCAGGGAATTTAGTACCCTTGGGGCCACCCTCAACCCGGGCAGTGGAGAGCTGGTGGATATACACTCCTGACTCCTGTTCTTCAGAAGGACACTTCTGCTTCTCAGAGATTTCGGATGAGCCCAGTCCTTGTTGCTTTTTGCAGAAAATTTGAAAACACACCCTTTATTATCTTTTCCTGTTTTCTGATCTCATTCTCCTCTCTCCCTCATTCCCGCTTCCTGCGATCACCTCCCAGATAAACCACTGCAACCATCTCTTTGCCTCATGCTCTACTCTCATGGAAACCCAAACTAAGGCAGAAAGATTCCTGTTGACATTTGAGCATTTGGGTCTAGCCATACTGGATCCAAACTCTGCTCCCAGGCCTTCCCAGGTAAGTGAGACAAAAAAAAAATTCTTCCCTTTTTGCTACATGTATTAGTCATCTATTACTGTGTAACAAATTACCCCCAAACTTCATGGCTTTAAACAACATTTATTATCTCATAGTTTCTGTGGATGAGAATCCAGGTGGGGCTTAGCTGGGTCGTCTGGTTCAGAGTCCTCTATGAGATTGTGGTGACGGTGTCAGCTGAGGCTACATTATCTGGAGGTTTGACTGAGAAAGATCTGCTTCTAAGATCACTTCTGTGGCAAAATTCAGTTCCTCGTGGACTGTCGGGTTGAGGTCCTCAGTTTTTTGCTCTCTGTTGGCCAAAAGCTACCCCCAGGTCCTTGCCTCATGGTCCTCTACCTAGGACAGCTCACCTGATGACCACCGGCTTCCACCAGAGCAAGCCAGGTAGAGAGCTGGAATGGGCTAGCCAGAGACTTTGGGAATCTAACTTTTATTTATTTTTTATTTTTATTTTTTGAGATAGAGTCTTATTTTGTCACCCTGGGTAGAGTAACATGGCATCATAGTTCACAGCAACCTCAACTCCTGGGCTTAAGTGATTCTCTTGCCTCAGCCTCCTGAGTAGCTGGGACTATAGGCACCTGTCACAATGCCTGGCTATTTTTAGAGATAAGGTCTTGCTCTTGCTCAGGCTGATCTTGAACCTGTGAACTGAGGCAATCCACCCACCTCGGCCTCCCAAGTGCTGGGATTACAGGCGTGAGCCACTGCACCTAGCTGGGAATCTAACTTTTAGTAAAATGGTATCTCAACAATTTCACTGTATTCTGTTCCCCAGTAGCAAATCACTAGGTTCAGGGCACACTCAGGAGGAGGAGGTTACACAAGGACCTGAGTACCAGGAGGTAGGGGCTACCAGGGGCCATCTTAGAAGCTGCCTACCAGAGGCTATGGGGGGATGAGCCCCCACTTCTGAGGCACAAAGCTGGAAAGACCTTGGTATCAGAATGGAAGCCTGGATGCCAAAACCATCTCCTACCGATTTTGTGGTGAGGAAGAGCAATATGTATTTGGGGGATACCTTGGGGGTGGGGTGTCTGAAAGGTCTTTGTAGGCAGGAGATGGGAGAAGAGAATGAAGTGTGGAGTTCACCTCTTATTACTCAGGAAAATCTGCAGAAGATCATTGCTGTTCTTTTCATTTAGGGCCTGTTCCTTGTTCTCACTGTGATAATATTATACTGGTGAAGGTTTATTTAATGTTTATTCTGGGGCTGGGAACAGAGGTTCACACCTGTAATTCCAGCACTCTGGGAGGCAGAGGTGGGAGGATTACTTGAGCTCAGGAGCTCAAGACCAGCCTGAGCTAGAGTGAGAATCTTGTCTCTACTAAAAATAGGAAAAAAAAAATTTAGCTGAGCATGGTGGTGGGCACATGTAGTCCTAGCTACTTGGGAGGCTGAGGCAGGAGGATCAGTTGAGCCTAGGAGTTTGAGGTTGCTGTGAGCTAGGATGATGCCACTGCACTCCAGCCTGGGTAACAGAGCAAGAAACTGTCTTAATTGTTTATTTTGTGTCCAAGCCTGGACTAAGAACTTCACCTACGTGGTCTCATTTAATCCTTCTGTAAGAGCAGATCTGAAAGTATCCTTGTTTTATTGACATAAAATGAGGAAACTTAGCTGCAGAGAGGTGGAGTAACTTGCCTAAGGACACACATCTGTAAAATGGTGTCACTGGAATCCATCAGAGTCTAGGAAATCCAGACCATTTCAGCTCAGTGCATATGAATTATTCATGGAGGTTTGAGCGTGTTCATTTACTCACAGTCTTAATCCCACTGCCCTTCCTTACCAGGCCTTAAGTTCCTCACCCTAACACCTTCTGATACTGAGTTTTCATCACTGCCAGCATTTACATGTATACATTGCCTTTGGGTCATAGAAGCATTGGAGAATATATGGAAAACTACAGACCTTGCTCCGAAATATGCACACATGCATTCAAACCCATATCAGATACATGATTTCAGGGGGCAACTGACTTCCTGAAGGGCCCAGCATGGACTGTCATTGGCTTAATCTGGGTCACGTGCCAACTTTGGAACCAATCACTGTTGCCCAGGGGATTTGGTGCTCTATCTTTAGGGGTTATGGCATTTTGTCCTTTCATTTCACACATGGAGAAACTGATGGCTAGAGGAGAAAAGTGACTTGCTCAAGGTCACACAGCCTTGGTCAGCCCAGGTCAGACTCCAGCAGGATGGTGTGGCTATCCCTCCACCTGCAGCTTCCTCCCACGCCGGGCAGTATTCTCAGCCACTTGCTCTGGGCCTGGTGCACAGCAGGCAGTGCATATGCACTGGAGAAACAGATCCGAAGTCCCCAAAGGGTACAGAGAGTGAATGAATGGAAGTTAGGAATTAAGTAGTGTTTGCCCAAGTGAGACCCTGGAATATCATCCTCCAGGCTGTTAATAGATAATCCATGAAAAAAGAAAGCGTGCCCTGAGGAAATAAGCTTCTGAAACACTGGACTAAATAAAGTGAATTGATTTCTTTACATTAGAACTTCCGAGGAGTCTTAATAGGCTCTGTGCAGTGAGTCTTCCAAAAGGAGGATATAGGATGGAGTATTTCCCAAGCTTGTTTGACCATAGACTTCTTTTTTGTTAAGTGGGAATTTTGAAAGATTTGTGTTCAGAGAAACCTTCTTTGGGAAATGCAAGGGTGATCAGGGAAGGCTTCTTGGAGGAGGACTCACCTTGGCTAAATTTAAGGACAGGACTGGGAGAATCAGGTGAGAGCAAAGAAGGCGTTCTGAATATACCACAGGAAAAAGCTTTACATTTTATAGCCTATGTTAATGGGAAGACTTATACAGGTCAGGACTCTATTGGATAGATACAAACATCAGAAGTGCAATTCAGACTGACTTAGGCAAAAAGAGGAATTTATTGGTCCATGTAACTGATTTCAGGCATGGCTGGTTCCAGGTGCTTAAACTATGCCCTCATGGATAAGTGTTGGCTTTGTTCTTAAACAGACTTTCTTCTCAGGTGCCTCCCTCTTTGCCCCCCACTCCCTGGCGTCTCCAGGCTCACATGTTGCCAGCTACGACCCCAGCAGAAAATGTAATGCTTTTGTACAAGTTTCAACCAAAGCCACAGGATGGACGCTCATTGGCTCAACTTGGGTCACATGCCCAGCCTGGTAGCAATGATTGCCGCCTAGGGGATTTGGTGGTTTGATTGGCCATTGTCTTGGGCATCATTGCATCCCATCCTCTCATTTGACAGATGGAGAAATTGGAGCCCAGAGGGGAAAAGAGACTTGCTCAGGGTGAAGAGAGGAACTTCAGTTTGGGACCCTTTCTATTGTAGCTGGTGTCTGAAAGCTAGATAGACCAGCGTAGGCAGAGCTGGGGTAGCTCGCTGCCTGAGCAGCCCTGCAGAGTAGAGGCTGAGGAAGAGAGTTCCATGACCTTGAAGGACAGGCTACAGGAACAGCCCTCCTGAGTTGGCTCTGGACACTTATGGGTGGGCTGGGGTTGGGGGAAGACAAAGGGTTCAGACCAGAGGCAGGCAAGGAAGTAGCTCCCTGGCTAAGGGGAGGTGGGCGTGGCAGGTGTGTAAGCAAGAGATCTGTGAAATGGGGGTTCCTCAATCTCAGGTCTGACGTGTCAAGTCAGTTCTTCCTTTTCCTTGAGTTTCTACTTCTAATCTGCCTCTAGGTTGGCTGCTTCTCTCTCTCTCTTTTTTTTTTTTTTTGCAGTTTTTGGCCAGGGCTGGGTTTGAACCCACCACCTCCAGCATATGGAGCCATTGCCCTACTCCTTTGAGCCACAGGCGCCGCCTTGCTTCTATTTTCTAATTGTCTTAAAACAATCCCCCCTCTCTGGTTCAGATGACTGCACCGTAATCTGAATCACCATCACCTCATACCTGGTTGCTGGCCACAGCCTTTAATTTATTTTCATTTATTTATTTATTTTGAGACAGAGCCTCACTTTGTCACCCTTGGTAGAATGCCATGGCATCATGGCTTACAGCAACCAAGAGATCCTTTTGCTTCAGCCTCCCAAATAGTTGGGACCACAGCACCTGCCACAATGCCTGGCTACTTTTAGAGATGGGGTCTTGCTCTTGCTCAGGCTGGTCTCGAACTCCCAAGCACAGGCAATTCACCTGCTTCGGCCTCCCAGAGTGCTAAGATTACAGGCATGAACCACTGTGCCCAGGCTTGGCCATAGTCTTTTAAATGGTCTCTGCATTTCCATTCTTGCCCTCTAATCCCAGCCTCGATCCATTCTCTACATAGCATCCTGGGTGTTCTTTTAAACACTCAAACCAATTGTCTTTGATCAAATTTTCAATGTTTCTCCACTGCCTTCAAGATAAAATCCAAACTGTGGCCCCTCAGCATTTCTCCTGCCTTTTCATGGGGCATTCACCTGCATATCAGACACATAAGTTTCTCCTTCCAACTCCTAGGACAAGCCACTGTCTTTTACCTCTGAGCCTTAGCACATGCTGTTCCCTGTAACTGGACTTTTCCTTTTCCTTCTTCACCTAAATCACCTGAACCCTGATGTTCTCTCAGATTTCAGCTCAGTGTCCCTTCCTTTCCTTTAAAAACTTTTTCCTACCACCTTCCTTGAGAGTGGACTGGGCCCATTTGCTACCACCCCCCCCCCACCTGAGAGATAAGGACATGAGGAAGCAGAAGTTCAGAGAAGGAAGTGACTCTTCCAAGGTCACACAGCTAGTACACAGCAGAGCTGTATTAAATGCAGCTCCACAAATCTGTATGGAGCACTCAGTGGAGTACCAGACCCTGTGGTTACAACCACAAATCAGCTCAGGTCCCCTGCCCTGAGGAAGCTCTCAGACTGGAAAGTAGAAATCTCAGATTTATCATGGGAGAAATCTCCAAGGGGGTAGGGGGGACAGGGCTGAGACTCTAGATGTAATCTCAGGGAGGCAGGGAAAACTCCAGGAGAGGGTGATGTCTGAGCTGGCAGAAAGATGTCCAAGCAAGGTGTGTGACAATTTATTTACTGGATGAATAAATGAATATGCACACCTGCATCTTTGGGGATATAGATGTCACAGTACATGCACGCGTGCAAGTAGGTGTTTGAGTGCATCAATATTCCTTTGTGTACATAGAAGCATCACACTGCATACAAACATGCTGTGTGTATTGATACGCATATAAACAGGTGCATTTATGGGTTTGCATGTATATACAAGTATACAGAGGGAACCAGACCACCTGTTTAAATCTTGTCTCTGTCGCTTGTATGTCCTGAGTAATTTAACCTCTTGGTCAGTTTCTTCATCAATAAAATGGAGAATATGGGGTAGTGCCTGTGGCTCAGTGAGTAGGGCGCCAGCCCCATATACCAAGGGTGGCCGAACCCAGCCCTGGACGAACTGCAACCAAAAAGTAGCTGGGCGTTGTGGTGGGTGCCTGTAGTCCCAGCTACTCTGGAGGCTGAGGCAAGAGAATTGCTTATGTCCAGGAGTTGGAGGCTGCTGTGAGCTGTGTGACACCACGGCACTCTACCAAGGGCAACAAAGTGAGACTCTGTCTCTAAAAAAAAAAAATAATAATAAAATGGAGAATATGGTACCATCTCCCCATATTGGTTGGGTTGCTTCATAGCAGAGCCTGAGACAGGTCTTTGTACACAAATGGTTTACTGTAGGGTGGTGGTTCTCAACCTTCCTAATGCCACAGCCCTTTAATATAGTTCCTGTGGGTTGTAACCCACAGGTTGAGAATCACTGCTGTGGGAGAAACTCTGAGTTTCGTCTCAGCCTGATCCCGAGGGAGCTTGGAAGCATGAATGGCCCCACAGAGTCGGCCCACCATAAGGGAAGGAGGCAGCCCTTTCTAGCCAGTCGCTGGCTGTGTCCTGCTAACCCTTACCTGGAGGTAGAGGTATCTCCCAGGCACTTCCTGGTGTAGCAGCTTGGGCTGGCTGAGTGCAATGCTGCGGAGAAAGGGGTCCACCTGACTCACTTGGCATCCGCTAAGGGTAGGTGCCCCAAAGCCTTTATTAGGCGACGTCCCTTCTGCCCTTGCTTCTCAAATGAAGGTTAGGGTTAGGGGACAATGGTACGGGTCTCCCTGGGAGCTTGTTAGAGATGCAGAGTCACAGGCCCTACGGATTCAGATCCTGCATTTTAACAAGATCCCCAGGCTGGGTGCCATGATGTTTGTGAACCTCCGAGCATCGTTGTGAGGATTGAGGTGTGTAAAGCACTTAGAGCAGCATCTGGCCCGCAGTGGCTGCTATTGTTATTACGTGCCTGGAGGAGTGCTGTACATGTCTGCCTGCCCAGATATTTAACACGGGTAAATAAATGAATGCAAGGGGATCAGCTATACAACATACAGTACAAAGTGAAAATGTGGGCCCCTTGCTTAAAAATTAAATAGCAGAGGCTTCAACCGAGCCTGGGCCCTTCAGAGCTTGGGGCCCAATGGGACCACACAGTCTCCCGCAGCAGAGCTGGCCCTGGGCACAGGCATTGGGTGTACATCTGTTTATGAGGCCCTGGGGACCACAGGTTTCTTTCCGTGGTGATTTGGCCTGAGTTTTACAGGAGGGAAACCCTGGTGAAGGATCTGGTTCAAGACTTCCATCTCCCAGGGTCCTGTCCACACCGGCTCCCTCCCTGGCTTGTGTTCTGGGGGCCTGGCCTTGGTGCTGACTTTGGGGAATGAATGGTTGAGAACTTGCAGCTGAGAAATGTTCTCTTGCATTTGCACATTGCAAAGAGTCTTCTGAGCATGTTCCCCCATGAATCGTGGTATCCATTCCCTGGGAGCTCTAACTGCTCGGGAGAAGGGGTGTGAAATTTAATTTGCACTAATTATCCCGAAGTGAGAGGAGCGGGAAATGAGCTGGCTCTGCACATTCGGCCTCTTCCAGCGGCTCCGTTCCCCAGGTTGCAGTTTATTTATGTGCGAGGGGTGGGGGTGCTGTTACTATGGCAACCTCAGCGGCTGGGATTTGAGGGGTGGCTGGGGGGGGAGGCTGGTTGAGTGAGGAGGGAGTGGGTGAAGGCTGGGCTGCGTGTGCCCCTGTGATTGTGGGGGGCCGTCTGGGAGCCCCACTGCCTCTGATAGGGGAAAGGGGGTCAGGATGGGGCAGGAGAGAGAAGAAGTTCCTTCCCAACCCTGTTTCAGCTGGGAGAGGTCTTTGCACGGAGCAGGTGGGTAGCTCTGTCCCGGGAGATGACTGTCCCAGTCTAGAGGGAGTTGATGCCTTTCCTAATCCCAGTTTCCTCCTCGGCTGGAGGACAGAAACCCAGAGTGGCTTCAGGCAAAGGGGGAGAAGGCCACTAGTGGGAGATGGGACCCTAGAGCCAAGGACAAAGTACCCTGCTTGCCTCCTGCTCTTACTCTCCCCTAGACCCACAGCTCCAGCCTTCTCTCTCCCCATCTCTTCTCCGTTCTCCCCTCCCTGCCCCCCTCTGCCTCCCTTTCTCTCGCCCCCCAAGACTGTTTCCTGCCACCGCTAGAGGGCGCCGAGGCGCCATGGTCCTCGCAGATTCGTCAGCCAGTGTGGGGCCTGGGCGCCTGGCTGGGCGGGGTTGGCCCCAGGGCACCGGGGTCCCTCTGGACTGACTTAGCCTGTCCAGAGCTTGAGTCAGGTCTGGGCCCTCTAAAGGCCGAGGGTGGCTCAGTGACACCCTCTTCTCCTCCCACAACCTTAAGGAGGAAGGGGCTTTAGAGGGGGAAGGACTTTTATTTGCATTCCAACCCTCAAGATGGCTTTGGGTGCCACCTGGGACAAGTTATCTCAAGCTACAAAGTTCAAGTTATCCCAAGCTACAAATTTCTCTTCTATAAAATGGGAGCCACCAGCCCCACCTCCGATGCCTGCTTTGAGGACTGGATGGCAAAAAAAGTACAGGAATTGATTGCACCGTTTGCCCCCGGAGGTCAAGAGGTCAGTCATCCTACTGTGCTGCTAGGCCTTGAAGGACAACGGATCAAGGTGGACACGGGGCTGGTCTTCAACCTAGCAGGAACGAAATGGTTGTACATTAAGTGAAAATTTATTTTAAAATTAATTGCAAATTCTTAAGTAAAATGTAAACATGTGGAATGTGCGGCAGAAAAGTTCTGGATGTCATGGAGTGCAGATTTGGAGACCCTGACTGGATCTGACATTCAAGCTGAGATTCAAGGGTGAAACAGTTCATCCTCTCTGGAGGAGGGCAAGAGGTGGGGGGCTTCCAGGCAGAAGGAAGCAGAAGCAAAGCCCCAGGGAGGGGGAGCGGGAGGTACTCTGGTCCCCAAGGGAATAAGATAAACTGGGGAGTGTAGGGGCGGGGCTGCCTGCAGGGTACAGGAGCAGAGCACAATATACAAGGCCCAGCTGCCTTTTTGTGACAGATGGAGGAGGCGTTTTCAAAGTGATGACAACGTTTCTGAACAGGAAAGTGGGTCTTTTCTTCTTCCCCAACAGTCTAAAAATAAAGCAGGCATCAAGAGAACATTCCGGTGCTGCCACCACAACACTGGGGCTCAAATGCAGACAGGAGAGCCTAAGTAGACTTGGAGGCTGCGCTGGCCTGGGCATCCAGGGGTGGACTGAGAGCTAGGGCCCTGGATCTCTGGCGCTATTGCCTAGGCTGCAGCTTGGGGCCTCAGTCTACTCATTTGTGAAATAGGGAAGAGCTGGTCCTGACCACCTCCCAAGGACCCTGCAAAAAGGCGCTCTTAACTCCACCCTTAATATGTGGGCTTCATATTAAGCTGGTCTTTCTGCATCCATTGCCAGGGAGACAAAGGTTTAATTGACCCCTGCTGGGAGTGGGGGTGAGCTGGTGTAGGAGTTCAGAAGTGGAAGTTGTCTTTCCAGCGTTGGAAAACTCTGGCCGGAGAAACAAAACTTGCACGTGACATAATTATGTGATTGTCATATTGAAAAGCAAAACTTGTCTAGAGACCTTCCTCCCTCCCTCCTTATCTCTAACTACCTACCTATCAGCATTTTCAGGGGCTTACTGTGCTCTGGGCGCTGTGTAAAGGACCCCACCTGCATCAACTCCCTTAATTCTGGCCACACATAGGGGAGGTAGGTATTCTTGTCCCCATTTTACTGACGAAGAAATTGAGTTCAGAAAAGTGACTTTTTCAAGGTCATGTAGCAACTCAATGTCAGATCCAGAGTTAGACCCCACATCTGTCCATCTGAATCCAAACCTGACCTCCTGACTGCTAAGGATACATGTGGACTCGCTACTGCCTTTCACAGTTGTTATCGAAGTAATAATTGAGCAGTGGCTGTGTGTCATAGTAGGGGGAGAAAGGAGGAAAGGGGAGGGATTCTAAGAATCTTTTAAAATACAAAGATTGGCTCGGCACCTGTGGCTCAATCAGCTAAGGCGCCAGCCACGTACACCTAAGGTGGCGGGTTC